>CAUYON010183978.1:0-30024 GCA_963573935.1 Arctocebus calabarensis | reverse complement strand
TTTCAGAGATCCTTTCTTCTGCTTGCTCCATTCTGTTACTGAGGGATTCTACTGTATTTCTCAGATCTTTGAGGGCTATAACTTCTTGTCTCAATGTGTCAAAATCTTTGGTCATTTTCTCTTTGAACTCATTCAGTTCTTGAGACATCTTTTGGGTCTTTTGGATTACTGTTTGAAATTCTAATTCCATCTTTTCCTCCATTGAGCTGGTCTTAGTTGCTATCCAGACTCTGACTTCAACTTCTGACATCTCAGCCATTTGCTTATGCAAGAGATCTTGTGCTTCATCTACCTTGTCATTCCTTGGGGGAGTTGATCTACTCTGGTTATTCATATTTTCAGAGTTTTTCTGTTGATTCTGCCTCATGATTATTTTTCACTATTGCCTATGATCTTCCTCAAAGTTGGGGAGGTGTCTCTCCTGGATCAGACCCTGGCAGAATCGCTCTGTTGTTACTGGATCTTTGTAGGGAGTGACCCTGTGTTTCTAATGATTCCAACCAGTTTTGATAGTATTCTTGTCTTAGTCTGTTTGGCTATAATGAAATATTTGAGACTTGGCAACAACAGAAACTCAACTCTGGAGGTTGGGAAGTCCAAGATCAAGACACTGGCAGATTGGTTGTGAGAGCTGCTATCTGCTTTCAAAATGTAGGTTTTCTGGTGTGTCCTTCAGAGGGTGTGATCTCTGTATCTTCACGTGGCAGAAGTCCTTTCATAAGGCATTAATCCATAAACTTCATGGCCTAATCACCTCCTAAAAGTCCCACCTCTCTACTGTTGCATTGGGGATTAAGTTTAAACATGAATTTCGGAGGGGGACACAAAAAAACAGTCAATCCATGTTCTTTGATTTATTAATATTTATGTAGGCTTTTTAGGGTTTTGGGTTTTTTTTTTTGTGGAGACAGAGTCTCACTCTATCGCACTCGGTGGAGTGCCGTGGAGTCACAGCTCACAGCAACCTCCAGCTCTTGGGCTCAAGTGATTCTCCTGCCTCAGCCTCCCGAGTAGCTGGGACTACAGGCGCCCGCCACAGTGCCCGGCTATTTTTTGGTTGCAGTTCGGCCAGGGCCGGGCTTGAACCCGCAGCCCTCGGTATATGGGGTCGGCGTCCTACTCGCTGAGCCACAGGCACCGCCCTATGTAGGCTTTTTAAAAATCATACTCTGGCTGGATGCTGTGGCTCATGCCTGTACTCCTAGCATTTTGAGGGCTAAGGCAGGAAGATTGCTGTCAGAAGACCAAGAGGTCAAGACCAGCCTGAGCAAAAGTGAGACTCCATCTCTTAAAAAAACAGAAAAATTGGCCAGGTGTAGTGTTGGGCACCTGTAGGTTCAGCTGCTAAGGAGGCTGAGGCAGGTGGATCACTCAAGCCCAGGAGTTTGCAGTTACAGTGAACTATGATGACTCCATTGCACTCTAACCTGGGCAACAGAGCAAGCCCCTGTCTCAACACACACACACACACTCACATACACATTCTGAAACCTTTTAATGTTCAGGAGTTTTAATCATAGTTCTACAAAACTGGAATGCTGCAGAGCATAACTCTCATGAAATCAATCCTTTCAAATGTATTGTATATTTAAGGCAGACTGATTACAGTTGATGAATTTGCCACAGTCATCTCTTATTTAAAAACTCAGTAACCATGACGAACAAGTGACTTAGCATAAATATTCAGCGAGGCTGTACTCTTTCAGGATAGAAAAACTAGCTTCTACTCCACACAGCCTCATGCTCCCCAGGCTGCAGTGGTAAGGGAGAGAGAGCAGCCTAAAGCTCAATTGACCCCTTAATTATTCTGCCTTTCCAATTAGGAAACTAGAAATTCTTTTCACATGGCTCACTTCTCCCACTGATTGAAACTGGACCCTTTATAAACTTTTTTATTTTTAATTTTTTTAATTTTTATTTTTTATTAAATCATAGCTGTGTACATTAGTACTTTTAGAAGTGATCAAGGAATGCAGCAGTGGATCAGGCTACAAAATCAAGCTTTTTTATTTTTAATCTAAAAGGTTTCTGTGCAGTTTTATAAACCAACATAAATTATAAATGCTGTACACAACTTTCTAAAAACATATTTAAATAGATTCCACAGATTCAGGAAGGATAAGCTGGGCTTGGTGAGTCAGTTCTGCCTTTCTCCCTTGTGGAGTAGGGTGTGCAGCAAGCCCAGGTCCCCTCTGCCCCTCCAGGCTTTGCCGTGTTTTGCTCTCATCCTGGGTGTCTGTGAGCTGTAGACTTCAACTTGGGCTTTGTCATAATATGTCTCATGTATTACTTTCATGTTGTATCTCTCAGCCTATTCAGCTCTCAAGCTGAGATGAAGGTGTTGCTGTTTTTATTATAGGAGCTGTCACATTCCCCAATACTTAGTGCTGAAGGAAGGAATACTGAAAAACGTAAAGACAAGAGTGGAATTTGGGTAAGACAAGGTGTTAGTGGAATCAAGATTTTGTGGCTTTGGACTTGGACATCAGTGTGTATGCAGGTACATTAGCTTCACTTTTTCCTCAAAATTATATTAGGTTAGATAAGCTTTTAAAATTATGCAGTAGTTGGGGCAGCACCTGTGGCTCAGTGGGCAGGGTGCCGGCCCCATATACAAAGGGTCATGGGTTCAAACCTGGCTGTAGCCAAACTGCAACAACAACAAAAAATAACCAGGTGTTGTGGCAGGCACATGTAGTCCCAGGTAATCTAGAGGCTGAGGCAAGAGAATCGCCTAAGCCCAGGAGTTGGAGGTTGCTGTGAGCTGTGTGACGCCATGGCACTCTACTGAGGACAATAAAGTGAAACTCTGTCTCTACAAAAATAAATAAATAAATAAATAAAATTATGCAGTAGGCTATGGTGAATTTTTTATCCCATCAGATACACTCAATGACAATTTTATGTGCAACCAATAGATGTTTGTACAGAGCTGTAGGACTGTACTTTGGGGACTCAAGAAAATGGCAATTGGAGCTTACTGGCCCTGCAGAAACTTGGGTGTCAGCAAACAGGTGAGAAGGATTTGGTATTGCAATAAGGGACCCAGCTTGGGCAAAAGCCTCTGGCAGGCACAGGGGACACCAGGCACAGGTGTAGCAGCTCACCAGTGCAGGTCGGGTTTCCTGAGCAGTCATTGCCATGGTGAATATACAGTTTTCAAAAGTAGAGGCTTCTTTATTCTTATTTCAAAATATTAGTGGGTACACACATTTTTTTCCCATGCTTGTTTTTGTATAGATGGAATCAAAGTTATAAGTGTGCTCTTCACCCAGATAATTACCCAATGGAGCATGGAGACCTTTGATACTACAAATCTGCCCAGAGAAACCCACCATTCTTTCTACTCCAATGTTCACTATACTTGTTTGTTCCCTTCTTCCTACCCCTTTTAACCTTCACTTGTGAAGTCTAGAGTTTTCCTTGTGTTTTGACACTAGATGCTCTTCTTGGGAAGTGCCAGTTGGTTGTAAAGTCTTTTCTTGCTGCTGGGGACAGGGTGCCTTCCACTGTGTTTGAACTCTGCTATCCACACTGTCTCCAGAAAGACCCCTGTGCTTTCTGGGACCTTCTCTGCCTTCCTGATCCACTAGGCATAGGTCTGCAGCGCTGGTTACTCTAATAGCTGCAGATACTCCTCAACCCCAGACACAGGGAAGTTCACTGGACCTGACTGTGGCACATGCCCACCCATACCCATCCTGCACTCCACTGCCCTGGTCTCAGCAGTTTGACCCCAACCTATAGGCCCTCATTTCTACCTGCTCCTAATGCCAGTAATGATGGATATAAGGTTTTTGAAAGGTAAAAATTCACTTGTATTGGAGTAGTTTGGTCAGGAATAGTTTTGTATAAGAAGCAGAGCTTGAGCTGATGTAGCAAAAATTGAATGTAATGAAGGAAGGAAAAGTCGGGATGGAAATTTCATGTCAGGAGGTATGAAGTCAGAGGGCTTATTCAGGGGAATAATGAGGAAGAGATTGGGACTGGGTAGAGTATAAATTAGAGCTGAAGAGGTGAAAAACTGAGTTGAAATATTCTCTGAAATGCGTTGAATAATGATCAATGATATGTTAAGAGTTGTTAGACAGAGATTTGATGTGTTCACTTACTTACTACTACTATAGTGAGGAAATCTACCTTTAAGAAATAGCATGTTCCACCAGGGAATACCAGAAAGTCAAGTGACCAAATGGCATTCAACCTTTTGTATGGTGTACTGACAAATTTCACTGTATGTAAACATTATTTGATGATTACTAATAGACCTCTTGGATTTGAATCCTGGAATCATACTAGTCGTGTGACGTTAAGTAATACTCAACTACCACAGGCCATGATTTCCTTATGTGTAATAAAAATTAAAATAGTGCCTATTGTGTAGGATTGTCAGAAAGATCAAATAATTTAATACATGTAAAGTGCTAAGAATAAGATCAGTCACATGTAAGTGCTTAATACTGTTATTTCAATATATAACTAATATTATTTAATGTTTCAAATATTGCATAGACAATTAGATCAGAAATTATGTGCCTATAAAACTGATTTTTTATTAGACATTGTTTTTATCATGAAATATAATGTAATATACAACCAAGAAAAGTCTGTGAGGTTTATGTGTATATTTTCATTAACACGAAACATATAATTCATCTCCCAAACTGGGACACTGAGAGAGAACTAAGGTGTTATTGATAACAGGCATCATCCTAGATCAATGAATAGTTCTAAAGACAATTCCTGCGGGACTACCTCCATATCAAGAAACAGATTATCACTGGGACCTCAGCAGCCTTGAGATATCTCTTCTAGGTTACAGCCTCTTCTCTGCGTCCTCCCATGCTAGCATCTCTTTTAAACTGGGACAACTTACATGCTCTCATTTATGTTTTACCTCTTACATTTTTATTCTTAAAATATATATAGTTTTTGTCCTGTTTTTACATTGTGGAAAATTATTTATACTTATAAAATAGTATGCATTGGGTTTTTTTCTCTATATTATCATAATATTCATCCATCAGGCAGAATATAGCTGTAGTTCAATTGTTTTCTTTGCTATGTAAATATACCAGAGCTTATTATCCATTCCATTTTGTGTGATTTGGATATTATTCTCTTCTATCAAAGTTTAAACAGGGGATAAGTAGGACAAAAATAATGATTTAGGAAGAGTAATCAAGTGTCACTGTGTCAGATAAATTAGAAAGAATAAACAGGCTACAAACATTTTTATGTGCCAGCCACAGTGCAAGGCACTCTCATCAGAGTCCACAGCAGCTGGGGATACAGTATTTGGGCCGTATTAGGAGTTTAGACTTGAGTTTACTTTTCTCAGCAAGACAGCATAGAGGTGAAGATTTCAGGTGTGTAGTCACATTTGAGAACTCGTTCAAACACTTTTTTTTTAAATTTCAGATTAATGTGAGGGTATAAACAATTAAGTTATGATGTTTGCATTTGTTATATAGAGTCCCTCTTGTAGCTGTGTCCTCTCTCCAGGAAGTATGACATATACCCTTACTTTGTGCCCGTTAAGTGGGAGCACACGAATCCCCCCCTCCCTCTTCCTTCCTACAACTTGAATTAAAATAAGTTTTTCTTCTATGTAGGTGTCATCTATTGGCTTCATATTAGTATTGAATACATTGGATACTTGCTTTTTCATTCTTATGATACTTCACTAACAAGAATGTGTTCCTCCTCCATCCAGGCTAATGCAAAAGATGTAAAGTCACCATCCTTTTATGGCAGCATAGTATTCCATGGTATACATACATCACACCTTGTTAATCCATTCCTGGGTTGATGGCATTTAGGTCATTGCTTTCTTTTGGTGCTTAATGTCTCACTATTGAATGAGGCTGATGACACTGATTGCCTGCAATTGTTGCAACAATTAGATGAGTCACATGAGATAGTGTTTTCTGAAGTTAGCTAACTATCCACAAATAGTTAGCTATTTACACGAGGAACTGACATTTAGAAAAGTTGAGCATTTTTGATTTCTACTGTAGCTCCTCTATCCCATTCCCCTGCTCCCCTGCTCAATGAAGATCACTGGAATGCCTACTCTTGAAACATCTAGAGAACTGAACTTTGTGCAGAAAAGCACCAAAGCACAAAATATAGCTGCTAGATACAGTTCTTACAAAGACCATGTAATGTCAAATTCTATACCTGCATCATTATGACTCCCTACTATCGATAAGAATGTTCAGGATTCCCAGAAAAAAATCCTGTAAACTGGGTAACTTATAAAAAGCAGAAGTTTATTTTTAGTTCTGAGGTTAGGAAGTCCAAGATCAAGGTATCAAGGTGCTGATAGATTTCTTGTGTGGTGAGGACTCACTTTCTGGTTTATAGGTGGTGCCTTCTTGCTGTGTCCTCACATTGTGAAAGGGGCTGCCTAGCTCTCTCGGGTCTTTTTTAGAATAGTTCTAAAGAACTAATCCCATTCACAAGACCAGACCACTTATGATTTAATCACCTTCCAAAGGTGCCACCTTTTAATATTATCATACCAGGGTATAGATTTCAGTATAGGCATAACTCTTGACGAGTTCTTTACTTCATTGCAATCATTGCACTTTTGCAAACTGAAATTTTGTGGCAACCCTGTGCCCAGCAATTCCACTGGTACCATTTTCTAACAGCATGTGCACACCATGTGTCTCTGACTCACATGTTGGTAATTCTTACCACATTTTAATTTTTTATTATTATCCTGTTAGAGTGATCTATTATCAGTGATCGCTGATGTTTCCATTGTAATTGTTTTAAGGCTCCACGAACTGCATCCTTATAAAACTGCTAACTTACTGGATAAATGACATGTGTGTTCTGACTGCTCCACCTTGTCATTCCCCTATTCTCTCTCCCTCTCATTGGGCCTCCTTATTCTCTGGGGCACTACAATATTAGGCCAATTATAAACCCTACAATGGCCTTTAAATGTTCAAGTGAAAGAAACAGCTGTATGTCTCTCTGAATGGGCAAAATATGATCTGTGGAAGACTGAGATGACTTTTGGCATTTTTAACAATGAAGTATTTCTAATTACGGTATTTAGCCATAATTCCCTTGCACACATAGTAGGCCAGGGTGTCATAAAACACAGCTTTTATATGCACTGGGAAGTCAAAAAGTTTGTGTGAATCATGTTATTGTGATTTTTGCCTTTATTTCAGTAGTCTGGAACTGAACCTGTAATACCTCCGAGGTATGCTTGCATGAATTTGGGGCGGGGGCAATAAACATTCAGATCATAGCACTCAGTTATGTATTTTTCAAACTAATCAGCATATGACATAGGCTTTATACCTTCCCATGTCTTTTAAAACCCAAAGTAAGCAGGTGTTTGGCTAAAGACATGAATTATTTTCTTTGTCACTTTCTTCTCCAAGATGGCAACATATTAACATCCAGTAAGATCAGTGAAAACTCTTTGAATCATAAATCAGTGCTCTACATGTGTTTTGCCATCATTGGACTTTCCCCAAATACATAAATTAGTCCCAAGGTCACAAAGATGATGGCTCGTTAGAAAAAAGCACAGGGATTGCCGTTGCAAAATGTAAATAAATTTCATTGATTATCAACAGAAAATTTTTTGACAGGTGTAGACCTGGCCCACTTCTAATCTAGTCATCTAGTCAACAAATTTTTCTTCTCAGTATGACCATATTTACTTATGGTAAAGATTTTCAATTATTTTCCAAATAATAACGGAACAGAATTCTCTGGAAATAGCTCTGATACTCAGTATTAGTTAGTTATAACTATAACTTAGTTATGAACCTGGTGAATCTCTTTGAGGGAAACACCTGTGGAGTCCCAAGCCAGACTGCAATTGATGCCAACTTTGTTATGAAAGCCTTCACCTGCTGCAAGATAATTATTCATAATCCAGAGCTCTTGATACATTTTCTGTAACTCAAAATTTTCAGTCTTACAGAAAATTTAGCATTCTAGTCTTTACCCTTTCAAATCTAAATAAGGTAATACATCTAACTATTTACCTGGTTTACAATGAGAGAATGAGACTTTCAGAAAATATGGTCTATCATGCACAACTAGAAATGAATGTAGGAGTCCTAGGTCAGTCTTTTTCAGGTGCAATATCAAAGGAAAGGAGAATAAAAGAAGAAAGTAAATTCTTTAAATTGGGACTGCTTTCTAAATCATAGCAGATGGTAAACTAAGGAGAAGCAATGACTCACCATATCTATTTAGAGAAAGCCAGTGAACAGACTGTTACCCATCCTCTTACACGTATAAGTTTTGTTTGTCTGTGAACTGTCCTGAGAAATCTCTCAAATTCATTAAAATGTCCCATTGTAAATATGGCTTAGTCCTGCTGGGGCTCAGAAACCAATATCTCAATAGATGGCATTTTGACATGCTGAGCTGATAAAGCCGAGGCCTCTCTGACCTTTCCCCCGCATCTCTCCCAAAGCACAAGATGAAGTTGTTCTCTGAAGTTTCCATCTCTGCCTAAAGCTTGGACTTACTAAAGGAGAAGACAGTTACCTCTGCACCCATCCCTGAACCCATATCACAGGAAGGAAGAATAAAGTATGTCAATAAACCTAGACAGACTTTTGACACAAACAGTTGTCCACTCTGTGGGCCAACAGACTTTGCCCCAGATCACTGTGTGCTCTTAAAGCCCATTGATTTCTCTCTAGTAATACTTGTCCCTCACAGAGTTCATCTTCACCCCTTTTGCATAATGTACTTTGCTAGTATCTAAGCCCCATGCTTTCTGTCACTTCAAGATGGCAGATCAATTAGAGTTTGGGTCATCATGCTGGAGGCGCCCATGAGTACATGTTAAGTAAACTTCTGTGCCTTTCTCCACTCAATCTGCCTTTTGGGAAATGATTTGTCAGCAAACTTTCAAAGAGACAAACTCAAAAAGGTGCAGGAAATCACTGTTGACCAGTTTTTGTACACCTACCAAACTAAGGCCTAGGAAGGAAGAAATTCCCACAAGAGTCATCTTTCAGGTGTGCCTGCTTGCTCATGGCATCAGTTGCCTACAGACCCTTCATTCAGAAGAGCTGAAGACTTCAGCCCACATCAGTCAACACACAGGCTCACCTCTCAGTTTCATTCCCAACTCCAAGCACACCAAGAATTTAATGAGATATGTAATGTTATGCTGCAGACCATATACTTCCATATGCCATATACTTCTTAGACCTCTCCCTACCCCATGTATTATGCTAAGGCATATATTTCATATCCCAGCTCACCGTGTCCAATGCCCAACCTCTCTTCTCAATCCTCATGCATTTGTAATGAAGAACAGCTTCTTCGTCTCAAGCTACTTCAAACCTGGATGCCACAGCCCACCAATACATTTAGCATTCTGTAATAGTTAGAACACCCACATTTTTTTGAAATATTCTAGATTACCAGGGTTTTCATTTTTAATATTTCATTAAATATACTGAAATATACAATGGATTTCTTTTTGTTTTTCAGATTAATGGGCTGATGCAAATGATTAGCTTCCATAGTTTGCACTTGTAATATTAAAGTCTGATTAGTAGATGTGTCCTATACCTAGATAGCATGCCATATACCTGTGCAACATACCCTTTAGATGGGAATTTACCCAACCCCTACCCGCCTCTGGACTCTCCCCTGATGAAATTTCCTTGAGTTTTTTTTTTCCCATATGAGCATGTAAGTGTTAATCCACTAGTTCCAGTGTGTTACTGGGTACATATGGTGCTTACTTTTCCATTATCATGATACTTCACTTAGGAGAATGGCATCAAATTCCATCCAGGTTGTTGCAAATGATACATAATCTCCATCTTTTTATGGCTGAATAATATTCCCTGCCAAAATTTATTAGTCTATTCATGTGTTGTAGGGCAATTGGGTTGTTTGGACATCCTCGTGATTGTTAATTGTGCTGCTATAATCATTCAAGTGCAAGTATATTTATGATAGAATGCCTGTTTTCCCTTTGGGTAAATACCTAGTAATGGGATTACAGGATCAAATGGCAAGTCTACTTTTTGTTCCTTTAGGAGTCTCCACACTTCTTTCCACAGAGCTTGCATAAGTTTGCAGTCCTTGCAACAGTCTAAAAGTGTTCCTTTCCCTCTGCATTCATGCAAGCATCTGTTGCTTTGGAATTTTATGATGTGAACCATTCTTTGTAGAATTCGGTGATGTCTCAAGTGTAGTTTCACTTTGCGTTTCTCTGATGATTAGAGATGATGAGTATTGTTTCATGTGTTTGCTGGCCATTAGTCTACCTTCATAGGAAAAGTTATGGTTCATACCCCTTCCCAAATTTTTAAGGGATTGTTTGACTTTTCCTTGTTGATTTGTTTGAGGTCTTTGTAGATTCTGGTTATCAGCCCTTTGTCAGATGGGTAGCATACAAATATCTTCTCCTATTCTATAGTTTGTTTTTTGCTTTGTTGATTGTGTCCTTAACTATGCTGAAGCTCTTTAACTTGATCATGTCTCTTTTATTTATTTTCATGGTTGCTATGATTGCCAGTGGGGTATTTTTCATAAATTCTTTGCGTAGGTCAATAAGGTTAAGTTTTCTTTTTGGGTTGTTGTAGTTTTCATCCAGGTTGTTGCAAAAGATACATAATTTCAATAGCTTAGATTTAAATAGTTTATCCCATATGAGTTAATTTTTGTAAGTTGTGAAGGTATGTGTCTAGTTTCAGTCTTCTACATGTGACTAACCAGTCCTCCTGGCACCATTAATTAAATAGAGACTCTATTCAAAACCATGCTTTTGTTTGGTTTATCAAAGATCAGATGGCAATATGTGGCTGGGTTCATCTCTAGGCTCTATATTTTATTCCATAGCTTTATATTTCTATTTTTGTGCCATTACCATGCTGTTTTGATCACTGTTGCATAACCTAAATACTGGTACTGTAATGCCGCCACATTTGTTTTTATTGCTTAGGATTGCATTGGCTATTTGGATTTTTTTCTAGTTCCAAGTGAACTGGAGTACTATTTTTTCAAGTTCTTCAAAGTATGACATTGATGTTTTGATGAACATTGCATTAAATCTATAGATCACTTTGAATAGTATGAGCATTTTAATGTTATTTTTACCAGCCGTTAGCACAGTATATTCTTCCATTTGTTAACATCTTCTGTTATTTCTTTCCTCAGGGTTTCATAGTTCTCTCCATGGATATTGTTCGTGTTCCTTGTTAGGTATTACATTTTCTTTGAAGCTGCTGTGAAGGGTATTGTGTCTTTAATCTGGCACTCAGCTTAACTGTGATGGGTGTATATGAAGGCTACTGATTTGTGGACATTGATTTTATATCTTAAGATTATTGTATTTCTTGATCACTTCCAGGAACCTTGTGGTTGAGTCCCTGAGGTCTACTTTCCCTTTAATTCCCTTCATCATATTTGCCATCCATAATTTGAAATTCATTTCTGTCTTTTCAACAATTTCTTTAAAGTTGGAATTATCTGTAGTAGCTCCATTGTGATCCCTCAAAGGAACTGATCTGTTTTGGTTCTTCATGTTGGGGTTCTTTGGCTATTTTCTCTTCATATGTGATTTCTTCTTCTTTTTTTCTTTCCTTCCTTTCTTTTCTCTTTTTCCTCCTTCTCTTTTTTTCTTTAACTCTAGGCTATGGGATTAAGATTGCTTGTGTATGAAAATTATGTTGGAGAAGGCTCAGTAAAATTACTTCCTCAGCCATCAGGTCTGTAGATGGAAGCTGTTTCTTCATGGTGGACACAGCACCCAAATCATCCCAAAGCTTTCGATGCACCTTCTCAGTCATTCCTGAGGTCCTGCCACCCACTACATGATACTTAGATTGGCTCCCTCTGGTGATCTAGATAGATACTTTGATGCCTTCCTCTCACTATACAATGCTCAGCTTCATCTGCAGAGAATTGGGAGGCAGAAGTAGCTAGGCAGAACACGGGCAGAACATGGAGGACTTGGCATTAGTATAGGGGGAATGGCCCCACAATACCTGCACATTACCTCCTCTTAGCCTCCAGATGAGAAAATAAAATGCTAGGGCTTATTTTAACATAATAAATAATGATTCTTGAAATAAGTGGGCAAGTTTCTGCAGAAGCTTTGTTGGAACTTTAGGCAGCTACCGAAGCTGAACTACTGAGCTCCCAAAAGCTGAATAATGTGTTAGCCCAGAGACTGTGTCACTTTCCTAGCTCCCTAAGTCCTCCAATGGAATTTCCTTCCTATCTCCAAATTGTCTTCCAGCTGCATTTCTATTTCGTGAATATTACTTGCTGATGATTTGAAGCAGTTTGCAGCCACAGTCTGTGACCAATGAAATGTACTGGCTTTGCTTTTGAGTTCAGCAAGTCTTGCCATGATAGCAGACAACTGTTTTTTTAAAAATTCCGTCTCTCCAGATAAGGATTTTAACAATTCTTTCCTCCTTTAACCTTTCTTTGTTTTCTCTTCCAGCTGTTCAAGCAATGCAGTCATACTATATCCGGCCTCAGCTGTCTCTGAGTCACGGTATTTCTTCATCCTTCTCTGTGAGGTGATATGCATTCTTCTCTCTCCCCGCTTAGAGGACTCAATTTTTAAAAATTAAATCTTTGGTACTTCCAGACAACATTCTGGAGTGGTCTCAAAATCCAAAAGAGGGATCAAAAGGATGATCATGAGGTACCCATACTTGTGCCAGGCACCAAGTGAGCACAAGAAAAGAGGACATATATCAGAGCAGGCAGAGATTGAATACAGTGGCTGTGATCTTTCCACTGACTCCACCTCCCCTCCACAGTCCGGCAGCCCCTCCTCACTTCCACAGTCACCTCCCTCAGGCTGGCAAGCACCTGAGGTGGGCAAAGTGTCACTCATGCTTCTGCCCAATCACAGACACAATGCCACTTCTGGGAGTTTTCTACAATGGATTTCTTCATTACGTTTAGCAAGATTCTTAGCTGTACTGGAAAAATCTGTTTCAAAAAGGCCAGTTCACATTTTCAGCCCTCCTGGAAGAAGCTAAAGATTTCACTTTATCATTTCTGATGATAAAATCTTTAAAACCTATCATCAATTTCTGTTTATACATCATGGTAGGGCAAACACATATATGTAGAGGAAGGTGAGATAAAATTAAAAACAAAGTTATTTTCTTTTGGGTATCAAAACCTAGCTAGAAAAGAATAAAAGAATAGGACGAGGCAAATAGTCTGGGACTAATCTGATTAAAACAAACATAACTTGGTTTATATAAAGCTTGTGCGTAAGAAAGATCTACTTTACATACACAAAATAGAGTATAAGAAAATCTTCACCCAGATAGCTCCCAAAGTATATATTTTCTGCTCATTTTCAGACAATAGAAAAGGTGCTAAATTCTTCAGAGCTATCATAACTGCAAACAAAGTTACACAAAAGGATGAAAGCTCATATGTTGCAGATAGTCACCATGTTTCTTTAATCTACCATGTTAAGCTAGAACTCTCTTAGTTTTTCTGACTTAATAATGTTATAGAATGCCCCTCAATTTGGGCTTTGTCATGTTTCCACCTCATCTAATTTAGGTTATGGATTTCCAGCCAAAGTATTGTGATACATGTGTCCTGTTATAGGCGATGTTATCTTTGAGTTTAACTAAGGTGGTATCTGTCATGTTTTTCCAGTTTTGTTATTCTTCCCAATAAATTTGTGGGTAGATACTTTGAAACTATGTAATACCTTATTCCTCATCAGATTTTTAACCATTAATTTTGGCAGTCATTGATAATTTTTTAACCAATTTAATTATTACTATGATGGTTAATTATGATAAATATTATTATGATGGTTATTATGAAGGCAACTCATGAATTCTTACTTTATCTTCTGTTGGATGTGTTATCCTATACTGCATGGCTAATTATTCCAAAACTTAGTGGCATAAAACAACAATAATCATTTATTATCTCTTACTCACTTGTGAGTCTCCAAAGTGGGTTGTCTGGGGGCTCTAGCTCAGGTCTCTGAGGAGGTTGGAATAAGATGTCAGCCAGTCTTCTCAAACAGACGGGTCCATTTCCAGGGTAGCTACTTACACAGTGGAGAAGTTGTTTGCTTTCCGTTCTATGGGTGGCCTCACAGCATGGACTATTTGAGTGCCCTCACAGCATGGACTCTGCTCCATGCACCCCCAGTGAGCCATAATCTTGCAGGTCACTTCCCGCTGTCTCCACTGCTTTCTATGGGTAATGCAGTCCTGATCCAATATGGGAGCACCACATGAGGATGTGAATCTAGGAGGGGAGGCTCATTGTAGGCCATCTCAGAGACTGACTACAAGTGGATCATTATTTATTCTGACTCAGTTTTTCCCAGATCTGGCTAGTGGGAGATCCTAAATACTTTAGACAATTTCCCATTATTCTTTGAGAACTTCCTTAATTTCAGGTACAAGATATCCCAGACTCATCGTATACCTTCTTTACTCCAGCCTTTGAATCAACCATGTTTCCCAGCATTTCTTTTAGTAAAAAGTGTATTTGAGGAAACAATATCTAGGCTTTATGTGTGCTCATTGCTGCCAAAGTATCATTGCTTCTACACCCTCTCAGTAGAAAGAGCTAGTGAAAAAGATGTATATATAAACATATGTTTCTATGTCTATACCTCTAACCATGAGTTTATGTTGGTACCCCCAGTTCCAATCTAACACCACAAGAAAAATTGAGTTTCATATTCATCAATGTATTTATTCATTAGCTTAATCCCAGAAATTACTAAAAGCAAGTTCAAAATTGTTAACACAAACCACTAGGGGATTAATATTTGTGTATAGCTTTCTTTATTTAATTTGAGTATATATAATATAGACAAAATACTGGGTTTGGAATTACTTGGCTTTTTTTCCCCTTCAGTGAGGCTCCATTAGTCATCTAAAATACAATTACATTTATTTGTTCCTGTTTATATAATATTTTAGTTTCTTCCCTAACTTTGATGCTTTTATTTAATTTTTTATTGTGAAAATTAACACGGTGTCAAAGGTCAGAACTATATAAAAAGGCCATTATCACTATATCACTTTTAATTCATCCTACCTCCCCTGGAGGAAACCAAGCACATTACTTTTTTGTTGTTATTTGTTCATTACTTTTTCTTTATTCTTCCCGTGTTTCTTTTTGCCAAAATAAGTAGATACACATAAATTTTCTTATTTCTCCTTTTATTTCATGAAAGTTGATATTTCAACTTTCAACTTCCAACTAAAATCTCACTATCCTGAGATTGATTATCTTCCTAAATTTTGTACCCTATCATGTTTTATCATCATCCCAAACCTGACAAAAAGTAATTCACCAAGGAAGAAAAACTGACTGATGCCTGTTTGAAGATGGATATACCAGCTCTCCAGAATCAGCCAGGAATGGATGCTACAGTATTTTAACCACTTTAGGAAGGGCTTGAAAAACACTAGAGCAGGGAGATCTCCTACCAAGAATGTCTACTTCATCTGAATTTCCAATTTGCCTGGAGGAAAAAATGGCCAGAAGAGATGATCTAGAACAATTCATACACAAATACTAGCAGTTTTTCCGTATGGTCAGAATTAAAAAGCATAAGATTGGAGAATGATGGATAAGGAAAGCTTTGTGCAATGTGGAAGAATCTGTTGAATTGAGAAGGGTATACTTGGAAATTCAGATTTCATGTGAACAATCACAAAAAGACACTGGATTTCAGAGGGTTCAATAAATAATCAAGTCCTTAGGGTGGCAGGTATAGAGAAAGTGCATAGGTTCAACCACACAGGTCCCCTAATTCAAGCTGATCTGAAGGCCACTCTTGTTGACTGCCCAAGTGGCCAGGAGAAGAGACTAATACTAAATCTCTGATGTGATGCCTGCTACAAGGCAGGCTGGTTACAATGGACCATTCTACCCTACAGGAAACAATAACATGTATTCACTGGAATAAGCACTTATTTGGAGATAGGTTTATCCTTTTGCCTATTACACTTCTCCTAGCACTATTAATTATGGTACCATATGTACCATCCCATTTTTCTAATACAGCATTGCTAATAACAAAGCAGCTCATTTTACAGAAAGATAAAAGTATCAGTGACCACCACAGTCAAATAATTCATTGCTTTTCCCACTTACTTGATAGAATTGGCTTATTAAAAACTTAGCTATGGAGCTAATTCTTTACCAAGTGTATGTGTCATCCAACATGATTTGGTTTATGCAAAAAAATCATTGCCATCATTTGATTCTGTTTCTCCAATAATCCAAATATATGAGCCCAGGAATAAAAGCACAAGAATTGAAAGGGCTTGTATAGTTATTATAACTAATAAATTGTTCACAAAATGTTTGCTTCCCATTTTCATGTCTTTTACTATTGTATATTCTCAAGAACTCGACAATTGTTTGCCAGTTGGAAACTGGAACTGCCACTTGGTCACTGGGTCTCATTATGCTGTGAAACAAACATATAAAGAAGGAGGTCACTGTGCTGGCTATTATTAGTGATCCCAAAGAGCAAGAGGAAATTTGTTGCTGCAACATGTTGGGGAAGAAAAGGAAGAGTACTTCTGAAGCTCAAAGGATTTTGTGAAATACTTTCTGATATTTGCATGTCAATTAGTAAAATTAATAGCAAATGATAATTCAATAAGGTAGACTCACTGAGTACTTAGATCCTTCAGAAATAAAAGTCCAGGATATTTAGGTAAAAAATCCCAAACAGCTAAATTGCTGAGTGAGTATAAGAAAAACACAGTTAGGACCATGAACATGTTACAGAAAAAATTATAGCAGCTGTGTATATTTTCTTCTTTGCTTATCATGATAGCCAGGTGCAAAGCTGACCCTCAATGATTCAAACCTCTTGGTATTCTGATCTTTGGGTAATATTTTTCCATATGAAGCCAGGGTTGATCTATATGACCAGTAGATTATGGCAGAAATGGTCATTTGCCAATTATGAGACTAGATGCTAAAAAGACACCACACAGCTTTTGTCTTTATGTCTTCCTGGTGCCTCTGCACGCCTCTCTCTCTCTCCTTCTCTTTATTTCCTTTGGCAGAAGTTACCAGATCATAAACAGTCCCAAGGAGAAGTCTACATTGCAAGGAACGAAACACTCCAGGCACCAACGTGTGTGTAAGCTTAGAAAGGAATCCTCTAGCCCCAGTCAAGCCTTTAGATGACTGCAGCACTGGCCAACACCTTGACTAAAATATCATGAAGGCACTGAGCCTGAATCACTCAAGTAAGCTAAGTCTTGATTCTTAATTCTCAGAAACTGGTGAGAGACAATAAGTGTTTGTTGTTTTAAGCTCCTACCGCTTGGGGGTAACTTGTTACATGGCAGTAAGTAAATAATGCACTTGTAATGTTCACATTTATAAATATTAACTAATCTCTTCTTTCCATTATAGCTTTATATTAGGGGTGCTGTGATGCTTTACTTTATGGTTTAGAGTCTGGGATACAGAATAATAGGGGAGATAGTGGCTACACTAAAAGGAAATTACCACGATCTAAAGATGGATAAAGCAATTGATGATATTTGCATCTCAACTTGCTTTTAGGAGAGAGCAAGACTACCTTCATTTGTACTAAGTTTAATTGCATCACATTAAGTGAAAGCATAAAGAGGTTGTTATTGGTGCATGGAAGCTTAAATGTGGTGGAAAAGGAGAGTTGAATACTGAATAGCCAAATGGGTAGTCTTTACTGTTTTTTTTTGTGGGGGGGGAGGGTTTCTACTGGGTCTCAGCCCATACACATTTCTATTCTTTGCTCTGTGTTGCTGGGTTTGGGAATTGAAAACTACATTTCCCAGATGCCCTTGCCAAATGGCTTCCTATCTATTCTGCCAATGGGAGACATTGGAAAGATTTTAGCAGATAGAACCCTCATGGTGCTCCTTCTGACAGTAGTGACAGTTGCTGGCATTGCAAGAAGAGGTAGGTGGACCACTGTGGTGCTTCCAGCAGTTCAGGACTCCAGCTACTGCCTTGGTAACCCCTCTCTAATTCCAAACGTGGCAACAAGAACAACTTTTCAGTACATCCCCAGTACTGGCAGCATCAGAGCAACCCCCAGCACAGCAAGCAGGAGCAACACACAGGTTCCAGGCAGAAACCTTCACTCTCCTAAGCACTTCATAAATCATTCACTTATTATATCACATCTATTTTAAATACTTCAAGTGCTTTATGTTTTCCTCATGTGAACAAGACTAATATATACATTCATACTTGATAGAGATGCATTTTGAGAAACAGCAAGCTTAAATATTTCTCAAAAATGACCTTTTTATCTCTAAATATTTCAGAAATGCACAAAACTATGGCATTTTACTTGCAAACATTCTGTAGATAACTTTACATGTGACCGAAGTTTGTTAACATTCGGAAATTAGTAGAGTGCTCACAGATATTTCTAGCAAGAACCAATGCAAAATAATCCATAATCCAGACACTGGTAATATGAAACATACTTAACTCAATACTTAAATATTTAGCTACACAGTACAATTTGCCAATGTTGCAATGCATTTGTCCTCAGTATAAGTGCTTGCAATTTAACTGAAATTGGCATCCTCAGGGCAAGTTATATATTAACACAAGTGTTTCGTGGCCCTTTTCAAATCTTGTATTCATTCCTTTTTTTCTTCATTTCTATGGTTCTCAACATGCTACCAGTGGAGTACCTTGTAAATGAAAGTATCAATGTAAAGATACTTATTAAATGATAATTGATCCATGTTAATTGCCACCTACCTGATCTGGCTCCTGCCTGCCTCCCCAACTGCATTCTTACCATGTTCTGTGGTGCTGCAGCCACCCTAGCTGCCTTGCTGCTCCTCAGTCACTCCAAATCTAGTCCCATCTCAGGAACATTCATTCCCTCTGCCCGGGATGCTCCTTCTCCACATGTTCCTCTGCCCCACTCCCCAGCACATCGTTAAAGCCTTTGCTCAAACAGCTTTTTCCTCTACCCCCATCCCAGTAGTCCAGAGTCCTGACTCACTTGTCCTCTTTCCATTGGGACTGTTTTACTTTTCCTTCCTTGTATCTCCCTGAAATCCGATTATGAATATAAAAGATTACTTTTTGCTGTCATTCACTGGGTAAAAATTCCATGGGTTCAAGAAACTTGTCTCTGTTCACTGCCTTATCTCTTGGGCTTAGAACAGTGGGTCCTTGGCACTTACTTAACCATAGTAAACAGTTATTAAATCAATGTGTTAGTTCATACATTTTCACTATCATACTTATTCCATATATTTTTTTTCAAATTTACAGAGGAGTCCTTTATTGAAGAACCGACCTGCAACTACTTATTCCATATTTTTACCTGTGACAGTTTTGAGATGAAACATGCATTATCAGCATTATATACTTTAAATAACACGGAGTGTGAAGGTTTTTTTCTATATAATTTGACTGGGCCATGAGATGTCCAGATATCTGATCAAACATTATCATGGGTGCTTTTGTAAGAGTCTTTTTGGATGACTTTAACGTTTATATTGATAAACTGTTAAAACAGTTTGTCCTCCCTAATGTGGAAGGAGCTCATCCAATCAGTTGAAGGCCTTAATAGAACAAAAATCTGATGTTCTTCTGAATAAGCAGGAATTCCTTCTGCCTGACTGCCTTTGACCTGGGAAGTTGGGTTTTTCCCCACCTTCACACTTGAACTGAAAAATTGGCTCTTCCTGCATCTCAGGCCTGCTGGCCTTCAGACTGGAACTTACAATATGGGCTCTCCTGCTTCTTGGGACTTTGGCCGTAAACTAGAACACAAAGTTATTTTTCCTGGGTCTCCAGGTTGCTGACTAATCTTGGGACCTATCAGCTTCTGGAATTGTGTAAGTCAATTCCTTATAATAAAGCAATCTCTCTCTCTGTCTCCCTCTTAAATGTAGACACACACACATCCTCTATTGATTCTGTTTCTCTGGAGCCCCCTGACACGTTATTTAATTTTTTTTGCAGATATAACACATGGATAAAGTGCTGACTATGTCAACAGACTACCTCACAGGTAAGTGCCATTGGTCAGAATTTCCCTCAGGAGATTATTTATGGATAGTGTGGCTCTAGTTACCACTATTAGTAGACACACACCTCATGAAGCCTGTGAATTTTGCCTCATTACTTTCATTAAATGTGTATACAAAGGCCAACATGCTCAAGTGAAACTGAATGGCATTTCATTACTACTTTGCAAAAAAAAAAAACCCAACTGCTATCTGTCATGCATTCACATTGATAAATTATAGCTCAGCACAAAACCTGTTGTCACCAAGGATACCCTAAATGATAAACACTGTGTATCACCCCATCTTTTTGAACTATTTTCTAAAAATGAGTTAATTTTGCTTTGTGAGTTAGTTTAAAGAAAGAATATATTTGTCTCTTACTTTTGAGTTTTTAAAATTCAGTTCTCTTTTTTTCCCACTTGTTGATTCCCAGACATTCTATGCATTTTAAATTTTAAACCATTTTTGATAATGTTTACTTTAATGAAGTTCTAATTATGGAATACTAAGAAACTGGCACTTGAAAGATCTGGATCAATTTTGTATTTCCCATTGTTTTCTTATACCAAAGATGAGTCTAAAATATGTATTCTCTTCTCCATGCTAATTGCATGTTAATTAGAGTACAAGGGAATAAAGTGCAACTCAATCTTCTTTAGTGGCCTTGTATTTTGTTTGCATGATTTTGTTGATCATAAGTCAGAATTTAAAGGAGGAAGAGAGAAGCCTTTAGACATGTGTCAGTTAAAAGTTCCTTTTGTTCTGCTTTCGCCACTTTCCCTTGGCATGACCATCTTCCTCATAGCTTCCTCTAGAAATCAGACTGACCGACCAAAGCCTCTTTATATGTTCAGTACAGAATAGGTGCCCCACATGGTTTTTATTTATTTTTCATTTTTTTATTAAATCATAATTGTATACATTAATGCATTTATGGGGTACAATGTGCTGATTTTATATACAATTTGGAATGCTACCATCAAACTGGTTAAACAATTCATTAATAATGGTTTTTAATGGTAGTAATTACTTAGCAATAAACAATTTAAGTTTGTCAGTGCCCTCTAAAGATGTGATCAACCATTGACATGGATTTGACTTGCCTGTCAAAATTTTTTCTGTTTTAAATACTGATTCTCCTTGTGTGTTCATAGGTTATGGTGGGTTTGATTTGTGTTTTCCTGAGAAGGCATACAGACCTCCCCCTCTGAATGTCCCCCAGATATCTTGATACTTGTATTTTTACACTAGGACTTGAGGGAGGGATGAAGCTTCCTGCCAGTGTGTGGGCTTTTATCCACATAACTCCCCTGCAGAGACATATAAAGCAGATTGTTGTGTTTTCTGGCTGTTTTTGAGATAAGTTTAAGCTTTCCCCCCACTCTTTCTCAATTTGATTGGCTACTTGCATTAACCTTGAACTAGCATTCTACACAATATACAATTTCTAAGATCTCTTGCATGCTCTGGTTTCCATCCATACTTCATTATGTGAAAGTGTGAACCAGTGGAAGCCTGTGATCCTTCCTACAGTTGGTGCCATAGAACCGTCGGCTTGAGCAGGTGGGATTTTTCTGTTTTTACACTTTAAGAAAACACAATATAAAGGAATTTGAAAAAATTGTTAGGTTGAAAGATAATCTTTATCCTTGTGAAATTTCTGATCAATGTCAAAAGAATCCTATACTAGGTACCATGACAAATTAAAGATCAAGGAGCAGAAACAGGGCAGGGATCCTTTTGAATGAGATGATAAAATTACAGAAAAATAAAATCACACAGACAGCCAGCATAATTATATCAAATGCTAAGACAATTGTTACCAGGTTTAAGGAAGTCACACTGAAATGATGCCATGACATTGAAAAGTTATCTGGTCAATTTAGATGAGCACTCATAATTCAGATAAAATGTTCATTTCAGTATTTTAATTTTCAATCTATAGTTTATCAATGAAAGCACTAGAAGTTTCATCACTAACAATTTTAATATGGATAGGAAGCGATTCTATTATGAAAAACAATTCAAAAATTATAAGGTAAATAGATTACTTTTAAAAAGCTTTATTTTAAAAAAAATTTTTAAGGAGATAAAGTCTCTCTGTCACCCAGGGTGGAGTGTGGAGTAAGCGGCACCATCAGAGGAGTTTGCATCTGATCACTGCAGACTTGAACCCTGGTCTTAATGGGGCTTTCTACCTTAGCCTCCCAAGTAGCTGGGACTACAGGTGTTCACCATCATACTTGGCTAGTTTTTCTCACTTTTTGTAAAGCTGGGGCATGGTGGGGCAAGGGAGTCTTGCTATGTTACCCAGCTGGTCTCAAACTCCTGGCCTCAAGCTATTTTTCCACCTTGGTCTCCCAAAGTTCTGAAATTACAGGCATGAATCAGCCTACCCGGCCGGCCAAGACACAGGTTTTAATGTAATTTCAAAAGTTTCCCCAAATGGTAGTTTATGATGTGGAAACAACCCAAGTGCCTACCAAAACATGAATGGATTAATAAAATGTGGTATGCCCATACCATGGAGTATACTCAGCCATAAAAAATGGCGATCTAGTTTCTCCTGTGACAGCCTGGATGGAATTGAAAACCATTCTTCTAAGTGAAACATCAAAAGAATGGAAAAACACATGTACTCAATACCAAATTGGAACTAATCGATCAACACTTAAGTGCACATAGGGAAGTAAATCTCAATGAAAATAAAGCTGGGGTGCCAGGAAGAGGAAGGGATGGGTAATATCAGGCACAGTGTGCACACTGTCTATGTGAAGGGCACAATTGAAACTTTGACTAAATGTTTATAAAAAGAAAGCATGTAAACAAAACAAAACTTGTATACCCCTAATATTCTTGTTTTTTAAAAAGGTGTGTTTTCAAAATAACTCAAGTATATCATGGGCAAAATAAACTCACCCTAAAAAGAATGACAACAGCAACCTATTTAGTAAAATTGCTTCCTCTGTATGGTCACAGAAGTTCTCACTCATATCCCATCCCCAGGGGACAAGGCTTCAGAAGGAGACCCTTAAGTGTGATCTGATGGAAAGAGTCATCTAAAGTGGGAAGTACTTTGAAGAGATTATAGGATAGGTCCTGAGACTGTCTCTTTGACAAGGGATTGGTGGAAAGGGATTAGCCTCTCTTTAAAACTCAAAATCCATTTCTAATTATACTGGGCAACACTCCCAGAAATGCACTGACTATATACACCTTATTCTCATTAATAAATTTGACCTTGTCTGTTACAGCCAGTCTTCATATATGTGCTTTTGCTCAGTGCTATTTTATTGTAACACTGAGGGGGGAAAAATCCATCAATTTCTAGCTGAACTATAGCAGCTGTCTGTACCGAATTCGCTCATTCTCCCAATGGCTGCTTGGGTCTTTTCTGGAGCCTCCAATTTAGTCTCACATTCCAAAGATGCCCATATGTTAATAGTCCTAGTGTGAGTGAGTGTGAGTGTGGATGTGAGTGTGCCCTGAGCTTTGATGGCCTCCTCTCCCCGGCCTGCTCTCACCTTGCACTCTGAACTGCCAAGATAAGCTCTGGCCACCTGCAACCCTGACCTACAAGTGGGTAGCTGATTATCTTCCTTGTTTCTATTAATCTTTCTTAAGCATATGGGTAGCTACATGTATTCAAATATTAGTATCTAAATGAAGAGTTTTGGTCTTTATTTACAAGTTTTGTGATGTTTTGTGACTAGAAACATACTGTAGGAACTTAACTTGGGTTTATAGCAACTGTCATAAGGCGTCTTTACATGTTGTTTCACTTAAAGTCGCAGTGTGCAGGAACCTATTGACATCATCAGGTGAGGACTTACTGTTGGTGATGACAGTGTATAGAATTTACATGCATTTATGAGCATTTATGTGTTTTTGTTTTTTGAGACAGAGTCTCACTATGTTGCCTGCGGTAGAGTGCTATGGTTTCTCAGCTCACAGTAACCTGCAACTCTTAGGCTTAAGCGATTTCCTTGCCTCAACCTCTCAAGTAGCTGGGACTACAGACAGCCACCACAATGCCCAGCTATGAGGACTTATGTGTTTAATCTTTTAAGAATCAAGCTCAAGTTTTTATAGCACACCAGCTAGTTCAAACTTTAACAATTTTTGGTGGTTGTGATTACAAAAAATTTGGGGGTTTTCTTTTGTTCCCTATATATTTTGGTAAGTTTATTTGGAACAGTTTTTAGACACAGCAATTTAAAAATAATTTAACATATATTCTGAAATTGTATTTTTATACAAAGATTTCATTAAAGAACATTTTAAATGCATATGTAAAGAATAGCATAATAATGTCATAAAGTTAAAATTTTCAGTAAACGTCTTATACATACAGTACTTGGTTCCATTTATTCCAATTTACTTTTATGCTGCTTGTGCACACGGCCCACAAAAAACTATATTTTCTAGCTGATTATTAACATAGTATGGAAATCCAATGAATTTTTAACATTATTCTTTTATCCTCAGCTTCTTTTTTTTTTTTACAATGTAGCTATTTGCTATGTTTATTTTTTTTTTAATTTTTTTTATTTTTATTAAATCATAATTGTGTATATTGGTGCAATCATGGGGCACAATGTTCTTACTTCATATACAATCTGAAATATTTTCATTGAACTATTTAACATAGCCTTCATGTCCTTTTAATCACTATATGAAGACATTTATATTCTACATTTAGTAATTTTCACTTGTACCCTTCTAAGATGCACTGTAAGTGTGATCCCACTAATCACCCTCCCTCCACCCATGCTCCCCACTTCCCATGCCTACCTTGCTCCTTTCCCCATTTCTTGTGCTATAAGTGGGTTTTAGCCTTCATATGAGAGCTATAAATTAGTTTTAGAGTAGGGCTGAGTACAACGGATACTTTTTCTTCCATTCTTGAGGTACTATGCTAAGAAGAATATGTCCCAGATCCATCCATGTAAACATGAAAGGTAAAGTCTCCATCTTTCTTTAAGGCTGCATAGTATTCCATGGTGTACATGTATCACAATTTATTAATCCATTCGTGGGGCGATGGGCACTTGGGCTTCTTCCACGACTTAGCAATTATGAATTGGGCTGCAATCAACATTCTGGTACAGATATCTTTATTGTGGTGTGATTTTTGGTCTTCTGGATATATACCTAGTAAAGGAATTATAGGATGGAATGGCAGATCTATTTTTAGATCTCTAAGTATTCTCCAAACATTGTTCCAAAAGGAATATATTAGTTTGCATTCCCACCAGCAATGTAGAAGTGTTCCCATTTCTCCCCATCCATGCCAGGACCTCTGGTATTGGGATTTTGTTATGTGGGCTAATCTTACCTGAGTTAGATGATATCTCAAGGTAGTTTTGATTTGCATTTCTCTGATGATTAAGGATGATAAGCATTTTTTCATGTGCTTGTAGGCAGAATTTTATTTTTTAATCTTTAATTCTCTTCATAATGTTGCAAGCATTTTTCATCAATGTCTTACAATGTCTTAATCATCCATAAATTCCTTCTATATACTGTCCTTTGTGTTCTTAAAGTTAATTCTATTGGCAATATGAGTAATTATCTGATTATTGATAAGTGGAGCTGTTAGATAAATAATTATGTAGCATTGAAAAGTTTCTAGGCACTCTAAGAATGTAAAATGTAAGAAGTTCTGCAAGGAAGTCATGGGTATGATCTCAGAAGCGAGGATAGTGTTTAGCCATGGGGAAGCAGCTGCTTATGACTGAAAATGGTCTTAAGGAGGTTTCTGGAGTCTTGTTAACCTTCTGTTTCTTGAGCTAGATGCTGATTACATAGATGGATTCTAGTTTGTGAAAATTCAGTTTTACACTTATGGCTTACCTGCATATATATATGTATTATTTTATACTTAAATAAAAAGTTCAAAAACAAATATAAAAACAAAACCATAAACCTTTCTTTAGACATGATGCCAAAGAATTACTTTAAAATGTCAGAATGAAAGAGTCCTTTTTTATGATGATTCAAAAACCAAAAGTCAATTTGGAAATGATAAAATTGACTACTAAAAAAAAAAAACAAAACATTTTGTTGAAATGCAAATGAAATCTGCTAGATAAAACTCAACCCATTACGTTGGAAAAATTTGATGATACAGTGTACTGAAAAGGAGGTGAGGAAACAGGTAGTCCCATAAACAGGTTTTAGAACTTAGCTTACTTGTATTTGTGTCAGATGACTTAGGTACAAGTGGATTAAGTGAAGCAGTGTTTGTAATAGCAAATGTATTGTAAATAGGAATACATTTATTTTTGCTCATATATAGATAAGCACCTTTTGAGATAGATGTGCAAACTCTAAAAAACTAAGATAAGAAAAAGGTGATAAAAATGTGGAGTTGAGAGTGTTTTGATGCTGTCTACATCACAGTTTTTTTGAAATTACTCAATTGAAAAATTAATTAAATGTAAGAGTAAAGCTGTAACATTAGTCCCAACTACTCAGCAGGGTGAGGCAGGAGGATTACTTAAATCCAGGACTTTGAGGTTGCTATGATCTAGGCTGAGGCCATGGCACTCTAGCCTTGGCAACACAGTCAGACTGTCACAAAAAAAAAAAAAAAAGAAAAAAGAAAAAGGAAAGAGTAAAGCTATAACAAACACAAATGAACAAAATTAAAGTTCAATATAAATGATATTAAATGGCATATAATCTTGTAAATATATTTATAACACATACATGAAAAATAGAAATTGTTATAATATTAAAAATAATAGCACAGTGCTATATAATGTCTACCCTTGCCAGAGTTTGGAAAAATGTTTACTTTTTTGTATCAATGCTTGTTGGCCTATGAATTGGTGCAAAGGTTCAACAGACAATTGTACCAACTTGGCTATATGTATTAACATAGCAAGTAAGCCCTCTTATAGCAAATTATACCTAGAACACTATTATTATTTCTATTTTATTTTATTTTTTAAATTTCAGTTTAATATGAGGGTACAAACAATTATGTTACATTTTTTTCATTTGTTAGGTTATGAGGTTATGTCCTTATTGTAGTTGTGCCCCTCACCCAGAAGGTGTACCATATACCCTTACACTGTGCCCATTAGGTAAGAGCACACCAATCCCCTCCCTCATTGGCCCTCCACCTTCCATTGTTCCTCTTTCCCCCAGCTTGAATTCATTTGAGTTTTTCTCTTGTGTGGGCATGTATTACTTAATCTATTGGCTTCATATCTGCAGAGCTAAGGACACAGCAATTAAAACAAATATATTTTTATTTTTAGCAAAAGAATTAGTAGCTAACAATGAATAATCAATAAGGAACAGAAAATTAATTAGCATGTATTCATATGATAAAATATTACAAATTTGTTGAAAAAAATGTTGTTCTTTGAGGCAAGTTAAAAGTGTGAGACTATGCTTCAATATACAGATTGTGCCAAAAAATGTATATACATTTTAGGAAAGGAAAAAGTGTATTAAAATTATAATATGTAATACATGCAGTACATCTATAACCAAGGAGGAATACAAGTAACATTGAGCACCTCTTGGAATTGCAAAAGTCAAATGTGACTTGACTATTACAATTTAATACAGCTTTTTTCTTTCTTAAAATGTGTATACATTTTTTGCACCCCTTGTATATTAAGTAATTAAGAAAGATGAAATTTTATACTGCCTAATCACAATTTGGTAAACTTTTATAGGGACATGTCTGAAAAGAAACACCTTTAATTGATAGGAGGAGAAGCAATTTGCCTTGTCCTACTTTAAATATTTTTAAAATGTTACATATTGAACATATATTACATTATATTCTGAAAAATGAATAAAACAAACATTAATAACATGGAGTAGTCCAGTGTCTGATATGACTTGAGTTATTTGCTATTTTGTGGTTCTAGTTTCCTACAGGTAATTCGTGGATCATTTTAAATGGACGGGTTTATTTTCCTCTGGATGGTCCCTTGTGCTTGTGACTCTCACAGAGAGAAAAGTTTAAATTTATTTCAAAAAAGCTTTTTTGTGATTTGTCCAGTGGAGCACTCAGACTGATTCCTTGGCTCAGTTTCCAAGAAGTCAAAAGCAGACTGCTTCTGAGATTTCCAAGTTTATATTTAAATACACTGGAAAAAACAAAAACCCCCAAAAACAGCTGGTGCTAAGGCAGTCAAGTAATTTGATTCTCTAAGATAACATTGACCAGAAAGGCCCAAAGCTTATACTCAAAGCCCCTTTGCAAGCTGAGCATGAGAGAGGTATATAATGATTTCTTCCACACGTCCATACAGGTACCACAAATCATCTTTTAGGAGCTGCCCTAGTCTAAATATGCAGAAAATTGCATTGAGTTTAGACAAAATATGTATCAAATTTTTGGACTAAAATATGGCTAAATTTTTATTATTCAATAAAAAGAACAAAGACTCTGAAGTTAGAAAGGTATATGTTTCAATACTATTTGCTATCTTGTATGCTATTTAAGCATCTTTCCGAGCCTGTTTCTTTGTTTGTTTGTGTAAAGTACATCCATATCTACCATCCTAGGTTGGAAGGTTATATAAAGAAATGTACATGAAAGACCCTTAAATTTTCTATCTCATAGAGACCCTACTCTGTCCAGGCACCAATTTAGAGGGAGCTAGGTTTTTTTTGAAATTTTTATATTATCATTTACAAATCAATCCTGAATATTTCTATACCTTCTTGCCTAACTTATTTTTTCCAAACTAATGCTATCAATTTGATTATAAATGACTCTGTATTTATAGAGAAAGTTGAGAATAAACTCAAGATATGTGTTTATAAGCCAAGATAAAATTTAGCAGCACTATATTAAAATTCAAAAGATCATTATCAAAATCATTTTGAGATGACACAAAATAAACTTAGGGCAAAATTAAGTTGAGATGTACAAATCTATGAATTTTAAATCATGAATATACTTGTGTAATCTTCACAGTCAGGATACTGGACAATTTGATCATACTGAATTCTGTAGCTAAACTCTTTCCTCAACCTTAACCTGTGGCAACCATTGATTTATTCTTCATCACCGTTTCTCTACTATTTAGTCTTTTCCAAGAACATTATACAAATGGAATCATACGATATGTAACCTTTTCAAGCTAGCTTCTTTGATATTCATCCAAGTTATTGTAGTAATTTCTTCCTCTTTCTTCCTGAGTATTTTACGTATGGATGTAAAATAGTTTGCTTAATCTTTTACCTGCTAAAGTAATCTGGGATTGTTAGAGGTTTTGGCACTTATGAATAGACCTGCCATAAACATTCATGAGCTGGTTTTGGTTTAAAATAAATTATTTTTAAATACCCAGGGATGGAATTGATATGTTTGTATTTAGAACTACTATTTTATTATTTGCTTTCTATATGTTGCCTCTAGTTTTACGTCTCTGCTTTTCCTTTCCTCTTTTTTCTTAGGTTAGTTAAATATTTTTAATTAAATTTTAATTCACTTGTTTTGTTTATATCCATGTCTCCTTGTGTTGTCTCCTTTTGCTTTGCTTTATTTTTTGTTGGTTGACCTAAGGATGATTACAAGATACACATTTAGCTTTGTATAATCTACTTACAGTCAGTATACCTATATCATTTCATTTGGGATGTAAAAACCTTACAACCATGTTCTTCCCTCACCTTTCACTCTTTTGTTTTTAGTTTTCCCAGGTGCTATTTCTCCATCCATTGAAAATCCCATCATACAGTGTCATGGTTTTTACTCTCGACTGTCATACATATTTTATTTTATTTTTTTTTTATTGAATCATAGCTGTGTACAATAATTCATTCATGGGGTACAGTGTGCGGGTTTCACATACAATCTGAGATATTTTTATCAACCTGATTGACATAACATTCATGAGATTTTCTCATTTACTATGTGAAAACATTTTTGATCCGTATTTAGAAGTTTTCTCCTGACCCTTCAAATATGCACCACAAGTGTGAACTTTAGTAGAGAATAGTTTAT
>CAUYON010183977.1:0-18787 GCA_963573935.1 Arctocebus calabarensis | reverse complement strand
CTAGATTGATGCCACAGCACTCTAGCCTGGAACAGCAGAGTGAAACTGTCCAAAAAAGAAAAAGAAGAAGGAGGAGGGAAAAAAAAAACCAGAAACAGAATGCAGGCTCTGGAAAAACTGGGAAATTTTCTTTAAATTGTGTTTTAACTTTTGCTTTCTTTTGGCAGGCAAGAGATGTCACATTTACCCAAATGAACACATGGAATGAACAACCAAGTCCATTTCTTAATTACCCTGGAAATTTCAGACAGGTCCATGCTTATTCAAATCATTTCCCCAGAGAAGACAGATTCAGGGGAGGCTGGAAGATTGATGTTGTCTTTCTGGGGAATGACCTGGAAGTGGCTGCTAGGACAGCCTCTTTTGGGGGGTGCTGGCAGCACAGTTTCTGCATTTGTAGTTGCAGAATGAAGTACCCCATCAGAAGAGCAAAATCCCCAAACCAAAGTTAGAGCATCCGATTCTGGTTCCTTAACCATCTGTGGGGAAATTTTTTAATTTGCCACATACTCAAAAAGAAACAGCAAGGGAGGAAAGGCCATTTCCTGTGACTATGCTCTTGGGGCAGCAACCCTAGGCTTTGTCCTGAGTGTGCTTGAATGCCCACCCGGCAGGGCCTCACCTCCACCAGAAACTTCATGGGGTAGTCGCATACGAGTCCTGTGGACTGATACTTAAACAAGCTGGCACCTCTTATCCCAAATGTGCAGAAATATGGCCAACCCTAGGCTTGGGGCCACAGGGTCAGCAGAGAGCCTAGTTGGATGTCCACATTAGTCTTTTGTCCCTTTAATCATGTCCTAGGGCTCCCTGCACCCGCTCTGAGATCCCAGCTTTAGGAAGTAGGATATAGCTGGTGTTTAGACAACTCTAGTTAAACTGATAAGCCAGTTATTTATATGGCCTATAATTCCAAAGACAGTAATTATTTACTTAAAGAAACTCTAAGAATGTCATTTCAGGCATCAACACATAACCAATGTTGGATTCTTTCTGTGAAATGGGTGTGTTTGGGTATCTATTGAAAAATAGTAGAGGGAAATTCAAACTTGGTAGTTATGAAAAATCACCTACATCACAGTTATGGAATTTAACATATTAAAGCATTGATTAGCCACACAGGTGTAATGAGAACCTGAATTTGTGAATCAACTGATTTTTTAAATCTTGCAACCCAAGGGCGGCGCCTGTGGTTCATCAGGTAGGGTGCTGGCCCCATATACTGAAGGCAGTGGGTTCAAACCCGGCCTCCGCGGAACTGCAAAACAAAAATAGCCGGGCATTGTTGCGGGCGTCTGTAGTCCCAGCTACTGGGGAGACTGAGGCAAGAGAATTGCCTAAGCCCAGGACCTGGAGGTTGCTGTGAGCTGGGTGATGCCACCACACTCTACCGAGGGCGATAAAATGAGACTCTGTATATATAAAAAAAAAAAAAAAAAAAAAAAAATCTTGCAACTCAAGACAGAGAACAGAAGGGATCTGGCAGTTATGGGGCTAATGAGACCTCTGTAGATCTCTAGGCTGGAAACTCCATGCCCTGCTATATACTTGGAGGAGCTACCCTCCTGGGCGTTCCTCAGTGACAGAAGGGAAAGACTTGATTCCTTCACCCCAGCTCAACCAACACAGCCCTCCCCTTCCTCCTGAGGTCTTAAAATGTCCCACAGCTTGGGAATTCTAGTTGTAATTGAGTTTATTTAGAGTTTCTTGCTTCAAGTTAATAATAAGACACAAATACAGCTGGGCTACCCCAAATATAACCTAGGTGGGAAGAATGAAGCCAGAGTTGGTGATTGCAGGAATATACAATCACAGGATTTGAGAGTGGATTCTTTTTTTTTTACAGTTTTTTGCCGGGGCTGGATTTGAACCCGACGTCTCTGACATATGGGGCCTGCGCCCCACTCCTTTGAGCCACAGGTGCTGCCAGAGAGTGAATTCTGCCTGTTGAGTGGCCTGGGGTAGGCAGAGGTCTGGCTCAGGATTTCTTTTGTGTCCATGGCCTGTGGTAAGGCCAACAGGTGGCCAAAGACCACCAACCTTCAAAAGCCCCCTAACTCCAATATTAAATAAAGAAATTAGCTTATTATGGCAACAAGAATTCAAGATGGTCCCTAGAACTTTTCCAGACAGATGGCCCCTCCATAAACTTTTCTACTGTGGAAATTCCTGAGCCAGCCATACCTCTGAGCCTCGCCTTGTATTAGAGTACTGTTCTGGCAGTTCCCCATTGGGAAATCTGACAAAATGAAACTAGAGGTATATGTAGTGGACAGGAGAGACATGGCTTAGGGTGGATGACCCACTCATTCACTAATTTGTTCATTTATTCTTGCACTTATTCACCTAGTCAAATGTTCCAAGGGCTGGCCAGGCCTTTCTACCAAGTAGAGCATCCATGGTTTCTACCCTCACCAGGCTGTGAGCAGCCCTGGAGAGAGGGATATGCCAAGAGGAATAAAGCCTTCTGGCAGTGGAGGGGCTGGTGAAGGGATGCCTGGCCTCCTTTGCTACAACTGTCCAGCGACACACACTCAAGTTGATTCCTGTCTTTTATTTTTTGGATATAACAAACCTCATCAATCCAGACTGGATTAATTTTGAGTATTTCGCCCTAGGGTGGGTAGAATGTCTACTTTGCACACAAGAAAGATGTGTCAATAGATGTGAGAAAAAGAACTTTTAAACGGCCCTACTTTCACATGCTGCATACACTTTCAAACTTCTTCACTAGGACCCACAGTGAGAATAACATTTCACCTCAAGGCACATACACATACCATGTATATCCACGTTAGAACTAAAGCAAAAGTTTTGCAAAACTACACCAGCTCTTACTGGGTATGGAGAATTACTGAATGAGTGGGTACATCCACCCACGCCATGTCTCTTCTGTCCACTACATACACCTCCAGTTTCACTTTGTCAGATTTCCCAATGGGGAGCTGCCAGAATAGTACTCTAGCCCAGGGCTAGGCTCAGAGGTGTGGCTGCCTCTGTTATTTTCTGTAGTATTTTATTTTATTTTTTTAAAAGATGCTGAATGTATTCATTCAACCTACTTTACAACCTATTAATGGATCAAGACCTGCAATTTGAAAAACATTGCATCCCAAGCACCAAGGGGGCACAATTCTGATAGCTTTTCCTATCTGCGGTGGAGGCCTAAGGATCAACGATTTCCCAGAAAATGCTTTTCAGCAAATGGATAGCAATGTTTATTTGTCAACTTCACATGGCACCTCTGCAAGTGTGATAATAAAGCTCTAGGTAATGTCTCCAAAGTTATTTTAGTCCTATTAGGGCAGATGGGAATTTTACCATAGCAATTGGTCAGGGAGGCCTGAAGTTAAAACCATCCTTCATGCCCTGAGTAAAGTCAGGCTGATCCTAACATATAATTATAGCACCAGCTTCTGAAATACCACCCTGTGCCTTTCTTCTGTGTTGTTGTAGCACTTCCCAGGGACACATTATCCTCTTGGTCCTCACCAGCATAGGCTGTCTTCTTGAAGCTCCCTTGTGTGGATAGGCAAACATATTTCTGCTCTAATAAAAGGGGAAATCCAGGCCTAGGGAGGTAAAGTGGCTTCCTAAGACCATAGAGTTAGTCATGAGTTGAGTTCTGCTTTTTCAATTTCTGGTCAAGAATGCTCCTGCTCTAGTGAATTCTGCATGGGTTCATCTTTCCTAGGAAATTCATCATCACAATATTTTGGAGGTCCCATGGCAAGAAGAGTTGGGGGCTTGTTCTATGGCATCCTGTTGCTCAAGGCATGAAGACATGAGTCAGACTAGGTGTCTGTTTAGATATGGAGATATGAGTCTTAGAAATGCATGTTTTGTCTGGAATCATCCCAACCAGCTATGACTGGAAGGAAGAGAGAGAGTGAAGTATATTAATACCTGGGGGAAAAATGTGCTGGTCAGAGGGAACATGTACAGAAGCCCTGAGGAGGGAGCCAGCTTGGGTCCACTGAGGTTCTTTGAGACCAGCATGGCTGGCATAGGTGATTGAAGGGGAATCAAAGGACCTGAAATGACTACCATGGGTCCCTTGGTTCTTACTGGGGATTCAGCCATTGGAAGCAGTTTAGCAAAAGCTGCTCTTTAAAAAAAAAGGAGGGCGGTGCCTGTGGCTCAAAGGAGTGGAGCACCGGCTCCCTATGCTGGAGGTGGCGGGTTCAAACTCAGCCCCAGCCAAAAACTGCAAAAAAAAAAAAAAAAAAAGGCTGCTCTTTGAGAACAGTGGTCACGTGGCCAGAGCTGCCTTGATCCATAGGCTGTCTGCTACCAGCTCTCAGATCTCCATCCTACAGTTTCTCATATGGCCTTTTCTCTCCATCAGCTCTGAAATGGATTTTTTTTTTTTTGAGACAGAGCCTCAAGCTGTTACCCTGGAGAGAGTGCCGTGGCATCACAGCTCACAGCAACCTCCAACTCCTGGGCTCAAGAGAGCTTCCTGCCTCCGCCTCCCAAGTAGCTGGGACTACAGGCGCCCGCCACAACGCCCGGCCGTTTTTTGGTTGCAGCCATCATTGTCATTTGGCGGGCCTGGGCTGGATTCGAACCCGCCAGCTCTGGTGTATGTGGCTGGTGCCTTAGCCTGTTCAGCCACAGGCGCTGAGCCTGAAATGGATTTTTTTTTTTTTTTTAAAAACTATGAGACATGTCTCTATGGCATTTGTAGTTGAAATTGAGAAAATCTAACATGTGGACATTTGAAAACTAGACCAATAAAGCCTGCCTTTGGACAGTCATTGTCATCTACCATGGCAGCTACCAGATGAGGCTGATGTTCATCTGGTGAACTCTCCTTTCTCTGATTTGAGGGTGGAGGTACCCAATGGTTTCCAGTGTTTGGTATTATTTCTTTGGAAGAGTCCCATGTGTGGTGCCACTTAGCCAAGAAAAACTGGACACAATAATTCATATCTGTAGTCCCAACACTTTGGGAGGCTGAGGTGGGAGGACCACTTCAGGATAGGAGTTTGACACCAACTTGGGCAATATAGCAAGACTCTGTCTCTCTTTTTTTTTTTTTTTGAGACAAAGCCTCAAGCTGTCGCCCTGGGTAGCATGCCGTGGCATCACAGCTCACAGCAAACTCAAACTCCTGGACTCGAGATTCTCTTGCCTCCAATTCCTCAGTAGCTAGGACTACAGGCGGCCGCCACAACGCCTGGCTATTTTTTGGTCACAGCTGTCATTGTTGTTTGGCGGGCCCGGGCTGGATTCGAACCAGCCAGCTGAGGTATATGTGGCTGTCACCTTAGCTGCTTGAGCCACAGGCGCCAAGCCTTTTTTTTTTTTTTAAACAGAGTCTCCCAGGTGGCACCTGTGGCTTAGTGAGTAGGGCACCAGCCCCATATACCAAGGGTGGTGGCTCCAAACCCAGCCCTGACCAAACTATAACAACAACAAAAAATAGCTGGGTATTGTGGCAGGCACCTGTAGTCCCAGCTACTCAGGAGGCTGAGGCAAGAGAATCACCTAAGCCCAGGGTTTGGAGGTTACTGTGAGCTGTATGCCACAGCACTCTACCAAGGGCAATAAAGTGAGTCTGTCTCTTAAAAAAAAAAAAAATAGGGCGGTGCCCGTGGCTCAAGGAGTAAGATGCTGGCCTCATATACCAAAGGTGGTGGGTTCAAACCTGGCCCCGACCAAAAAAAAAAAAAACTACAAAAAAAAAAAAAAAAAAGAAAATAACCCTTTGTTGCTGGGGCTAAAGGGAAGTGTGTCATAATAGCAACCTCAGACTCCTGGGTTCAAGTGATCTTCCTGCCTCAACCTACCAAGTATCTGGGACTATAGGCATACACCATCACACTTAGCTAAATTTCTTTTCTTTTTCTTTTTTTTTTTTTTTTTGGAGGGAGAGGGGTCTCACTATGTTGCCCAGGCTAGTCTCAACTCCTAGCCTCAAGTATCCTCTCACTTTGGGCTCCCCAAGTCTTAGGATTATAGGCATGAGACACCATGCCTGGCCTCACCTCCTTTTTGAATTCTTGGGAAGTGTGTGTTATCAGTTGCTTTCCCATGCCTGCGTGTGGATTTGCACTTCAACTTGTCAGAGCCAAGTGTCAACTGTGGTCTCTGTTCATTATAGCCATAATGTCCCATTGTTGTTTGAATTTACATGATATTCAACATATATTTATCACCTTGAAGAAAATGAAGTTCAAATCTAAGGTTGGTTTTTTTTTCTTTCTTTTTTTAAAGAAGTTCACTAATGAACTAATGAAGTTCACTAATTCTATGTTTGTTTGTTTGTTTGTTTTTGAGACAGACTCAAGCTGTTATCTTGGGTAGAGTGCCGTGGCATCATAGCTCATAGCAACCTCCAACTCTTGGGCTCAAGTGATCCTCTTGCCTCGCTTTTTTTTTATTTTGTAGAGACAGAGTCTCCCTTTATTGCCCTCAGTAGAGTGCCATGGCATCACAGAGCTCACAGCAACCTCCAACTCCTGGTCTTAAGTGATTCTCTGGCTTCAGCCTCCCAAGTAGCTGGGCCTACAGGCTCCCGCCACAACGCCCTGCTATTTTTTTTTTTTTTTGAGACAGAGCCTCAAGCTGACACCTTGGATAGAGTGATGTAGCATCACAGCTCACAGCAACCTCTAATTCCTGGGCTCAAGTGAGTCTCCTGCCTCCCAAGTAGCTGGGACTACAGGCACCCGCCACAATGAATAGCCATTTTTTGGTTACAGCCACCATTGTTGTCTGGTAGGTCCGGGCTGGATTCGAACCCACCAGCTCAGGTGTACGTGGCTGGTGCCTTAGCCTGTTGAGCCACAAGCGCCAAGCCCCAGCTATTTTTTTTGTTGCAGTTTGGCCGGGGCAGGTTTTAACCCACCACCCTCAGTATGTGGGGCCGGCGCCCTACTCACTGAGCCACAGGCACAGCCCTTGCCTCACTTTTTCTATTTTTCTTTCTTTTTTTTTTTTGAGACAGAGTCTCACTTTATTGCCCTCAGTAGAGTGCTGTGGCATCACAGCTCATAGCAACCTCCAACTCCTGGGCTTACTCCAACTCTTGGGCTTAGGCGATTCTCTTGCCTCAGCCTCCCGAGTAGCTGGGACTATAGGCACCCGCCAAAAATGCCCGGCTATTTTTTTGTTTTTAGTTTGGCTAGGGCTGGATTCAAACCTGCCACCCTTGGTATATGGGGCTGGTGCGCTACCCACTGAGCCACAGGCACCGTCCCACTTTTTCTATTTTTAGTAGAGACAGGGGTCTTGCTTTTGCTCAGGCTGGTCTCGAACTCATAAGTTCAATCTATCCACGCCCTTTGGCCTCCCAGTGTTGCTAGGACTAGAGGCGTGAGCCACTATGCCCGGCCCAAGGTTGGTTTTGATAGAATATAAGCTATCAATCAAACTTTATAGTGGCTTCTCCATTTCAGAGTAAAACCAAAATCCTATCTGACTTAAAAGGCCAGTTCTCCAGCTCCTCTCATCCCTGCCCTCCTGTCTATCTGCTGTGACTCTCTCCCTGCCCACGGGTTTCAACCACACTGGCCTCCCTGAACCACTCACTGGGGCCATTGTCCATGTTTTCTTTCTGCCTGGGTGGGGTTTCAGGTATCCTTCTTCCAGGTATGTACTTAAATGGCCCCTTATGGCCCTCAGCCCACCCCCATCCCCAGGGCCTCTTGTCCTCCTGCTCTGCCTTTGCTTTCTCCTTAGCTCGTATTATATAGATTCACTAGCAGTTTGTTCATATTCTGTCTCCACCCACTAGAAGGTAAGCAAGAAAAGGCCAGCCACTTAATTGGTTTTCTGCTAAGGGAGAGCTGAGTGGGGATGCTGCTTGGCAAGCAGGTCTTGACTGAAGTAACTGAAGGAATGAGGGGAAGCTGGGAGAAATTGCTTCCTTCCAGCAACCTGTGACATTTCAGACTTGTCATCAGCCTTGAGAGATGAGGAAGGGTATCACATTTGCCTTGATTTACAGTGAGAAGGCATTAGGAGGATGGTTCTGATACTTTTCAAACTTTCGATCTCATTAATCCAAGACTTAATTTGGACCTAGTAATTTCTCCCTCCCCATTTCTAATGTTCAAGGAAGAACAGAACTTGCTTCCTTGGATATTGCTGGTGGGAGCAGCTGGGCCCTCAAGGGGCTACTTGGCCAACCATGGCTTTCCTTTGCCCGGTGCTACCGAGGAGTAGCACTACTGAGTGTTACTGAGGGCTGGGCTGACCACTGGGGGTGGGATGGAAGGACACACTGGGTTACTCTGAGCCTGCAGGTTGGTAAGAAGGTCACCTCTGAATGGGATTTTAAGGAAGGAAGGCAATGTAACCTCTGAAAGGGATTTTAAGGAAGGTAGGCAATGTTCACAGTGTGGGTTTCATAAGTTTTGTCCTATATTACTTGATTCCAGTCTTCTTCTCAGTCTCCCATGACATCTTCAAGAAAAGACTCCATTTTCTTAGGAGCATGATGTAGTTCACTATATGGTCAGTACGTACTAAAGGTCAAAGTGGGTATGGAGCTTTGGTCAAAGTTGCCTGTGGGAGTCACACCACAAAGACTTACATTCTCCTGAAAGATTTTGGGAAAGTGTCAGAGATGTGTGCACACAAATCCTAGAATAGGCTTTCTAAAATAAGGGTAACTTTGTCTCCCTAAGTGGTCCACAGAAATGAGAGGAAAGTGAAACTTTTCTTTCTTTCTTTTTTTTTTTGCTGGAGTGCAGTGGCATCATTATAGCTCACTGCAGCCTCACATTCCCGGTCTCTAGTGATCCTCCTGCCTGAGCCTCCTGAGTAGCTGGGACTACAGGCACGTGCCACCACACCTGGCTAATTTTTCTATTTTTTTGTAGAGATGGGGGCTTGCTTTTGCTCAGGCTGGTCTTAAACTCCTGGCCACAAGCAATCCTCCTTCCTCAGCCTCCAAGAATGCTAGGATTATATGCATGAGCCACCGTCCCAGTCCTGAAACTGTTTTATGTGCCTCGTTTTCCAAGCCTCTCACTTTCCCTCTCATCTCCTTATGCTCATACAATCCCATGGTTGTGTCTGCATGCCCACCTTAGGCCTGCTCCACCTCCATACCCCTTTCTTCTGCACTTGTTTTCAACCATCCCTTTCCACAAAAGGGTTCCAGAGTGGGACAGAGAGGAGTGCTTTGGCACCATGACTACCCCAATCCTCTGAACCCCTTCCACCATCTTCAGCAGCTTTTAACTTTAGGTTTTTGAACTATAGGTCATGAATCAATGATAAGTTTAGAAGGTCATGATCACCATTAAAAAATTACAGCAGAAAATACCATAGTATGTCATGTTTGAGAATGAGTATTGCATTACATGTGTACGTATACACATGTTACATATAACTGGGTTGTGATGTAAAATGTATTATAAAGGTTTGGAAGCCACATATCTAAACAATTAGTGTAACTATGATTTCGCTCTGTGTCAAGGTCTTTCCTGAGGCACTATTTAATATGATTTAGTGAGAGGAGTTGCCAGCACACTTTAGCCCAAGTTAGACCAATTGGGGCCAGCAGTTTCTGCATACTAGAGGCACAGATCATCGAATTTGAGAAGCAGCCTGATGAAACCCCTTTTAGGCCTGGAGCCTCCTAACACCAGTCAAGGAATACTTTTTCCTCCTCTCCAGAAAGCAAACAGGATTGGGTTTCTGAGCTGTTGCCCTTACATGAGTCACTCTTAGAATATCTGCATGTACTTTTCCCAAAAATGCAGCAAACAAAACATGTAATGCTACACAAATGCCTGTGAGAAATGTCTTTGTACAGAAAGAGTGTCAGCTTGTTCCATGTTGCCATAGGGAACAGATCTGCCTTTGAAATACAGTGAGGAGAGCTGTGATTGGCTCCCCTGGCTGCCCATCCCTGCTGCCAGGTGACTCTAACTGCATAGGCAAGAGTGCCCCCTCCCCCAAAGCACTTGCCTTGTTTGGGGCAAACTTTATGCTGTCTCCCTTCAATCTGTCAAAGCAGGGGACCCAGGACTGCTCAGTATGAGAAAAAGACAAAGGCAGAGAAGAGAGTGAAAGAGAAGGAGCCATTTTTACCAGCAGAGGGCTTAACCCTGGGTTGTACCTGAATCTGCTCATTCCCAATACTACACACTATTGCCATGCTGGAAAATGAAAGGGGCCATAGAAAACCCCTCTGATGGTGGGGCTTTGAACCTTTTCCCTTGTTGCTCATTTTAAAAGAGCCAAAAATAGGGCAGCACCTGTGGCTCAATGAGTGGGGTGCACGCCCCATATACTAAGGGTGGCGGGTTCAAACCCAGCCCTGGCCAAACTGCAGCAAGAGAATTGCCTAAGCCCAGGAGTTGGAGATTGCTGTAAGCTGTGATGCCACAGCACTCTACCGATGGCGACAAAGTGAGACTGTCTCTAAAAAAAAAAAACGTCAAAAATAGTCCAGAGAAAGGAGGCTTTCCTGAGTCTGGCATGCTTAAAACAGGTTTTTTGTAATATGCAGTGTGAGGCGGTAGGTGAGAGCAGGCACCCGGAAGACAGTGCACCAAGATGGCAGCCTGTGCAGGGCTGAGGCCCGAGAGTAGAGAGGCAGATGCACATAGGCCTCAAAGCCTGGGCATGGGAAACGGTGGGGGCCTCTGAGAACAGATCATCACAACTTCCAACAGGCAGGAAAGGACACCCATGGCTCCGAAGGAGAACACACCATGAGGGGAAGGGAAGCCTACTGGGGGACCCAGGTTCAATCCAGAGTGCAGGGGTCTGTGTGCAAGGTTTGACCAGGGTTAGCCCATCACTCTGGCATGGCTGCTTTGGGAACTCTCTCAGGCCTGAACTAAGAGCTGTGCTCCTGTGGTGCAGGTAGGGGGTGCCACTGTGGCTTTCCTGAGTGTGGTTAGCAAGGCCCCTAGCTGCTGTGGCTGTAGGACAAGCACCTGTTGGGCTCAAGGAGCTGGAGAATATCTGGGGTTCTGGAATATTCCATGGGGAAGCTTCAGGGGGAGATGCTGGACTTCCTTCCCTCACTCACATGAGTCATTGGAGAAATACAAGGAGGACTGGTTTCAGCAGGTCACACTGGTCTCAGCTCTGGTCTAGGGATCTTTATGAATCTCCTCTAGAAGTGAAAAATGAAAATTCATTCTGCACTTCATCCCTTACCTGTGGACAGGCATGATGTTCTCCCTCCTCAGTTGACCTGAGCCTCCCAGAGGCAGGCCCTCCATTCACACCCTCACCTTGCCAGGTCCTGACAGGCTGGGTGCAATCTTGGGGGCCTCCGGGAATCCCTGATGGCTTCGGGGAGGAGGCTGAGACCATTGGACAAACGGGTGCCCCTGGCTGCATAGTGCACCTGCCTTGGGTGGGGGAAGTTGGGGCGTAGGGCCAGCGGGGGCCTCGGGGGCTCGCAGCAAACTGGCCACCCCAGTCCTGATCCTCATTACACCAAAACCCAACTCCTGAGTATAGGAGGGCCAGGGAAGGAAAAGGAAACTGCAGCCCAACACTTAGCATCCCTCCCTCCTCCATAAAAATGAGCAGGGGCCCAGATGGCTTGAGTCACCTCCAGCCCCACCCACCTGCCTGTGAGGGAGATGGGAGTGTGCGTGTGCACGTGTATGAGGGAGCACGCCTGTGTGTGGTGTGTGTGCCAGTGACAGGCTAGGAGAATGTGTGTCGCACTGAGCGTGTCTGAGTGTGTCTGTGTGAGGGCGAGTGTAGATGAGCCTATGTGTCGGCTCAGGTGACACCGGGGGGAGAGTATGTGTGAGCTGGTTGCAATGTGAGCGAGTGTGCGAGTGGCGAGTGCGGGCCGCCCCCAGCCCTCGCCGCGAAGAACCCCGCGTCCTCGGGCCCCCACGCGGCTCGCGTGGCTGCTCGATCCGGAACGGCGGGCCCGCGGGACCGCGCAGCGACGGGGGCTGCGCGGAGCTAGTGAGGCCCGCGGGCGGCGCGGCGGAGACGGCCGGAGGGGGCGGGGGCGCGGGCGTCGCTAAGGCCGGGCGGGCGGGCGCCGGTGCTAGGGCCCTTAGCAACGGACCGCGGGCGCGCGCGGACCACGGGGGCGCGCGGGGGCCGGCGGGCGCGTGGGGCCGGTGGCGCTCGCGGGCTCCTGCCGCTCCCACGCGCGCGGGCTGCAGGGGCGGGGCGGGAGAGCGCGCCGGGGATTTCCAGCGGGGAGAGGAAGTGCCTGCGAGAGAGTGCGTGAGGGCGCGAGGGAGCGCGGCGCGGCCGCCGCGTGCGCGAGCCGGGGTTGCAGCCCAGCCGGGACTTTCCAGCCGGCGGCGCGGCGGCTGCCGCCGGCCCTTCCCCGCCCCCCGACATGGGGCTGCCCGGGGAGCAGGACGCTGCGGACCGCGGCGGAGGACGCGCTCGGCTCTCCTGAGCCGGCCGACCGGCGCGGACTGCGAGGTGAGGAGCCTCAGCAGGCAGGGCGCGGGCGGGCTGGGGACCGCGGCTGGCGGATGGGCCCAAGAGAGCGGCCCTCTGTGTCCCGGCGCCTTCATCCCACACCCTTGGTGGCGGGGCCCGCGGGCCGGGTGAAGCTGAGGCCCGGCGGGTCCTGCCGGTGAGTGCGGCGCCACCTTAGCTCCCCTCCTCAGCCGGGTTCTCTTCCGCACCCCCCAACGCCTCAACTTCGGAAAACTTTGTCCTGGAGCTCGGCTCCGGGCCGAGGGGGGGCTGGGGCCGCAGCTTTTCAGGAAACGGGGTGCGGAGGCCTCTTAACGAACGTGACCCCCACGGGGTGTTGAGAAATCAGCATCTCCAGCGAGGCCAAGACGGCAATGAGAGACGGGCCGATTGGGGTGTCTGCATAGACTAACGTGCTCATACTGGGCTAGTTTAGGTGGGGTTTTTAAAAACCATTATTTAAAAGTTTATACTGAGTCATTCCACTGCAGATGAACCTCTGACTGATTCATAATCAGAGAGCTGCAGTGGCCTCGAAGGCAGGCGGGCACTGGGATCCAGTTTTGGGCAAAATCCACATATTCTGCCTCCGATTAATGCTAAAGGTCAGAATGGGCTCCCGGAGGTGGAGATAATTAAAATTATCCCTATCACGGTGTTTACATTTTCCTCTTTAGACGCCAGGCTGTTGCTCACGTATGTTTTGCCATGTTTCTCTACTGTCAGCCCTGATTGGGGACGGCGATTTACTATTTGGGCCTTTAGAGCGAGTCCTATGTGGAAAATTCTTTACCTTTAATTTGAAACAGCAACAAAATGGAAATGTATGAAGTGTGTGGACGTGCTTTGAAATTTAAGAAGGCTTCAGTTAGTGGTCCGTTGAAGGAAACAGTTTTATTTCACGTTTTTTGTATTAAGGTCTGAATCAGTTTTCAGAATGAGATGTGCGTGTGTTTATATATTTCTAAATTTATTTTTGTGGAGTCATAAAGGCTATATTGAGGATCGTTGTAGGAGCTTTTACATTCATAGCATATAATTTACATTCATAGCATGTTACTGAAGAGGAGCCATAATTTTTTTTTCTAGCATTTGCTGTGAATACACATTGGCGAAGCCTTTGGAAATGTTTTCTGTTTTGTTGTATGTGTCTGTTAAATCTTTATTTTGAGAAATGACTAGGTGGAATTTCAGTTGGTCTAAAAATCTTCTCATGTCTTTCACATCTTTGAAAATGGCCTATTAAAAGACTGCATCGTATGTATGATGTCTGGCAAAATAGTGTTCAGCATTTTTTTTTCAAATGAGAAGAAAAATTTATCCTTTTGCTGTATTGTGGCAATATAAATTTAGAATTAGTCTAAAGGTTAAAATTCTTTGGCCAAAACAAAATAAGCCTTACTAGTATGAAAACTGGAAAATATCTGAGACTGGAAATCCTTAGTAGGTGCTAGCGATGGGAACCCTTGGATTCCAGCATCACTAGTTAATATCAGACCTGATCATGGATGAAGTCTAAGATGTAAGGTGTCTCACCCAGACGCCATCTGTTCCAGTTGTCACAGTACAGAAGCCAGGAAAGCAAAGAGAGCTGGCCAGGGAGAATGCCAGCATTTTTTTTTTTTTCTTGAGACATTTATATGCATTTTTCTGTGAGGGAGAAAGAAGACCAGTTGTTTTTCTTGGATGCTTTTTAGAATTAATAAGATGGTCTCAGTGAGAAGGCTGTAAAGACATTCCATTAGAAATGGGCAATAGCAGTGGCCAATTGTTAATACCATTAAAATGTCCCTGCTTATATTTGTGCCTTGAAAAAAATCATTCTTTTAACTGACACATCTGAGCTGCTGCTTGTTTTTCCCTGTGTTTGGGATTTAGATTCTCTAAACACCTCTGCTTGAATATCTTTAATTTTTCACCGTTTAAATCTAGAAGGTCCTTTCTGGGGTATTATCAGGATAGATGAGAACGATTTATTATTCTCTTAAAATCGTTTTTTTTTTTATGTTAAAGCTGTACTTCAAGAAAGATAAAACACTCACTGTGGCATTGTAAGTCTGAGCTAGCTCAAGTAAACAAAGGAAATTGTGTTAAATTTGCCCATCTCTAATTTTTCATCTTCATATAGCAAGACTGTCCAACAAGTGATCTAACCTATCAAATATTACGCAATAGTTGAATTTCCGTGCAGTGGTCATTTTAAGAACTGTTACAGAGATGTGTCATAACCAAGGTTCTCAGTGTTGATTCCATAGACTCAGGATCCTTGTACACTGTTTTGCCAGTGTTCATAGAGGAAGCAACGCTATTGGATTTTTTTGGTGCATGGGGTGTCAACTGACTTCAGATACAGAGAGAAACTGGGAAGAGAGCTACTGAGTGAGAAAGGAGGAGCTGAGATCAGAGGATTTGGAAGGCTACCATAGAGAGGCAGCTGGGGCCTGAATGTGTAGATAGTGCTTGGACTTCTTTGAACAGGGGGAAAGAAGCTAGAGGGAGGGAGGTCCAGATGCACTGTGGGCATTAGAGGGAGAAGAATGGACATAGGTGTTGTGTGATTTGCACCACAGCAGCAGGCTTTGGGTCCCCAAGGGGCTAATGGAAATAGAAGAAAATTCAATTTTAAACAGAAAAATAAGAAAATATATGTGCTTGTGTACTGTTATTCATAATTAAAAATACAAAATGACTATTGTTTTAGAAAGCCTTATTGACTATCTAAGTACTACAGGATTGCAGGAAATGGGGTGGGGGGACCGACCAACCTAGGGAGGAGAAGATGAGATTTCTATCATTAAGCATAAAACCTTTCTTTGGGGAAACATTGTGGGATGTCATAAATGTAGATACCTGTTAGTTTCTGTCCTCTAGAAATCAGGTGAGAATTCTTACTGTATTTTGTATTCCTTGAGATAAGTGGATCATTAACTAAGACCTGGGAGTCTTTTTCTCATGTAATTAATGCTCAGTTAATGTGCCCTGAGTTCCCATAATGTTCTAGTTATCGTGCTAGGGTGAGTGAGACATAGTACCTACCAATTAAAGTGTGATCTGCAGAAATAAGGCGGCATCTTGGTCCTTATGAACAGTGAGAGGAGATGCATATTTGACTGAGATAGTACCAGGATAGGAGCTTGTGGCGGAAACAGTAAGGAAAAATGAAAATTCACCATCTGCGCTTAGGGAACCAGCAGAGAATAAAGACTCACCAGGAAGAAACTAGAAAATCATAAAATTTAGGATGAAGAGAAGTAATGGACTGTGTAGAAGACTGGAAGTATGGTGGGAACTCACTGTAAGAAAAAAGGAAAGCTCTTGGCTGGTTGAGGTAGTAAGGGAAGGATTCTAGGAAGTGGCATTGAATTGAGCCCCAGCATCAGGAAAGGCTATGGTTTAAGGGGGTCATCTAGACCCTCTTTAAGGCCCTATGAGTGGTAATGAGAGGATTACCCCCCCTTCCTTTTCTCTAAGCTGGGACCTGACAGTTTGTTATCCTTTTGTTCTTTGCCAGTAGATGTGGTGCTGGCCATGCTTCTGGTCAGTGGATTTCCAGTTGTGAAGTTGTGTGTGCTGTCCTCTGGCTCTTTCTCCAGACCTTTTTGTGACTGAAGCTCAAGTGGGTTGGGTAGTCTGCCACTGTGAAGGGCATGGTCTTTGGCGGGGAACAAGAGAAGTGGGCCCTGACCCTGGTGGCAGCACATTGCTGTTTCTTCTGTTTCTTGTTGTAGATAGAAAGTCTCAAAAAATGATGTTTGGGTTCTCAAGAGGAGTATAAATATTAAAAAGCTCCTTCACCCAAACCTGCTCTGTGTCATCTGACCTGAAATGACCTAAATCTCTCTTTTTTTTTTTTTTTGGAGACAGAGTGTCACCCTTGGTAGAGTAAGGTAGCATCACATCTCACAGCAACCTCAAACTCTTGGGCAGGGGTCCTCAAACTTTTTAAACAGGGGACCAGTTCACTGTCCCTCAGACTGTTTGAGGGCCAGACTATAGTTTAAAAAGAAAAAAACAAACTATAAACAAATTCCTATGCACACTGCACACACATATATATCTATATATATATATAATTTTTTTTTTTTTGGGTAGAGACAGAGTCTCATTCTATCGCTCTCCATAGAGTGCCGTGGCGTCACACAGCTCACGGCAACCTCCAACTCCTGGCTTAGGCGATTCTCTTGCCTCAGCCTCCCGAGTAGCTGGGACTTCAGGTGCCTGCCACAATGCCCGGCTATTTTTTTGTTTTGCAGTTTGGCTGAGGCTGAGTTTCAACCCGCCACCTTCGGTATATGACGCTGGCGCCCTCCTCGCTGAGCCACAGGCGCCACCCCACACATATCTTATTTTGAAGTAAAAAAACAAAATGAGGGCGGCGCCTGTGGCTCAAAGGAGTAGGATGCTAGTCCCACATACCAGAGGTAGTGGGTTCAAACCCAGCCCCAGCCAAAAACTGCAAAAAAAAAAAAAAAAAGCGGCTTGGTGCCTCTGGCCCAATGGGCTAAGGCACCAGCCACGTATGCCTGAGCTGGTGGGTTCAAATCCAGCCCAGGCCTGCCAAACAATGATGGCTGAAACCAAAAAATGGCTGGGCGTTGTGGTGGGTGCCTGTGGTCCCAGCAACTTGGGAGGCGGAGGCAGGAGACTTGCTTGAGCCCAGGAATTGGAGGTTGCTGTGAGCTGTGATGCTACAGCACTCTATTCAGGGTGACAGCTTGAGGCTCTGTCTCAAAAAAAAAAAGGAACAAATATATTTAAAAATGAAAAAAAGGCGCCCCCTATCTTTAGAAAAAGACCTAACTTCAGGAAAAAAAGGCTCCCCTTAACAGCAAAAAAAGGCCCTACTAACTGCAAAAAAAAAAAAAAGACTTCTTAACTTAAAAAAAAAAATCTTAACTTGTTCTTACCTTGGTCCTCAGGTAGCAGCAGGCTCTGCACAGGCAAGCTCATGACTCCTCCAATCAATAGTCTCAGTCTCACCCTGAGAGGAGGAGTTGAGAGACAAAGAGAAGAAGGGAGTCAGAGGGTGCAGCGCACATTCCACACATGTGCACTGCGGCCCGGGAAGAGTCAGCTGCTAAGCAGTACAGGCACTGGTGGCAAAAACACAGGCCGGCCACAGTTTGAAGACCCCTGCTCTTGGGCTTTAAGCAATTCTCCTGCCTCAGCCTCCCAAGTAGCTGGGACTACAGGCACCTGCTGCAATGCCCGGCTATTTTTTTCTTATAGTTGTCATTATTGTTTAGCAGGCCCGGGCTGGGTTCAAACCTGCCAGTCCTGGGTGTGTGGCTGGCACCCTAACCACTGAACTATGGGCTCTGAGCCCTAAATCTCTTTCAATTCTCAAGGAAAAGTAATTGGGCCCTACATTTCATTTCATGATTCACTTTTTTTTCTAGGATCTGTTACATGCTGGTTTTGACCATTAAAAAAAAAAAATGGAGATTTTTTTGGTAACTTCTTATGAGGCTATTTTACTAAGGAAAATATCAGGATCTGCTGTTCTGATATTCTTATTTCCTTTCCAGGTGAGACACTGATTCTGTGGCAGTGCCCCAAAGCATATTTATTAGAAACTTGATTTCTTTCTTTCTTTTTCTTTTTTGTACGTCTTTTCCTTGAAGATAAATTGCACTTCAGAGAAAAGCTGAATTTATTTTATTATCCAAGTAGGAGAATACATATATAATCTTTAGGACAACAACAACATCAGAGTGGTCGCATGTGCATCTCCAAGAGTCATGATAATTACATGGAAGTTTTCAGAAATAAACTTCGTATTCTGGAAGTTTAATGCCAATTAGGTAGCCTGCATAAGGGTAAGGGGCCAGGTATATGGTAAGCTCTTGATCACTGTGTCTAGATTCTGCAGGTTTGGGAGACAAGAGGGAGATAACAGGTGCCCCACAGTGGTTCCATGTAGTTTGGAATATACGTCCACAATTGAGTGTGCCTTGCATCTGCCTCCCTTGATTGCTTCTGGAGGTTAGGGTTCTCTCCTTTTCTTGTTCTGATAGTTTGGCTCTGGAGTTTGTTGCATAGAGGAATTTTATGATGGGAAACTTCATTTACCATGTAACTTTCTTGGGTGCTTTTGATGACTTAAAAGCTAGAAGGACAGACAAGCTAGTTTTCTTAAACCCTTCCTTGTCCAGGAATGCCCAGAACTCATAACTTTATGCTGCAAAATAAATTCTCTTATTTTGGATTATTATAGCCTACTGTTTGAAAGCTTATTATAGGGTAAATTAAGTGTTCACATTTCTTTTTTTTTTTTTTTTTTTTGAGACAGAGCCTCAAGCTGTCACCCTGGATAGAATGCCATGGCATCACAGCTCACAGCAACCTCCAATTCCTGGGCTCAAGCGAGTCTCCTGCCTCTGCCTCCCAAGTAGCTGGGACT
>CAUYON010183976.1:0-11351 GCA_963573935.1 Arctocebus calabarensis | reverse complement strand
TGAGCTATGACACTATGGCACTCTACCTAAAGAGCGACATAATGAGACTCTGTTTCCAAAAAAAAAAAATACAGTCATCTGACAATTTAACACACAATTTGATTAATTTTTGCAATTTTTTTTTTTTTTTTTTTTTTTGTTGAGACAGAGTCTCACTTTATCGCCCTGGGTAGAGGGCCGTGGCGTCACACTGCTCACAGCAACCTCCAGCTCTTGGGCTTAAGAGATTCTCTTGCCTCAGCCTCCCGAGTAGCTGGGACTACAGGCGCCCGCCACAGCGCCCGGCTATTTTTTTGTTTTGCAGTTTGGTCGAGGCCGGGCTTGAACCCGCCACCTTCGGTATATGGGGCCGGCGTCCTACTCGCTGAGCCACAGGAGCCGCCCAATTTTTGCAATGTTTTTATTTGTTCTTTTCGTTACTGGCCACCCTGACCTCTTCATCAGTGACCCTTTTTCTCTCCTCAGATAAACTATTAATCCAGTTATACACTACTGTTTTTTGATGGCATTATCCCTGTAAACTTGGACTAACGTGTTGCTGATTTCACTTCCACACTTGCCAAGTTTAACAAATATAGTGTTTGGGCGGCACCTGTGGCTCAGCGAGTAGGGTGCCGGCCCCATATGCTGAAGGTGGCGGGTTCAAACCCAGCCTCGGCAGAACTGCAAAACAGAAAAATAGCCGGGCGTTGTGGCGGGCGCCTGTAATCCCAGCTACTCGGGAGGCTGAGGCAAGAGAATCGCTTAAGCCCAGGAGTTGGAGGTTGCTGTGAGCTGTGTGATGCCACGGCACTCTACCGAGGGCGATAAAGTGAGACTCTGTCTCTACAAAAAAATATATATATATATAGTGTTTGTTCATTGTTCTAATTCAAGCTCTGACATTCTTGCCACAACACGCGAAAACACGTAGCTATGGTAATGAATGCCACTCAGCAAGACACTGCCACAGGTTGACATGAATATAGCTATGAAACCTTACTGAGCTCTTTGTACAGTGCTGCCAATATAAGCACATGGTGGCAAGTTCTCGAATTTAGAATCCTTAATCCTCACATTAGCGAAGAACAAAGAAGCAGATTTTATTTTCATCAAAATGACTGAAATTTCTTCTATATATCATGACAGGGTAATGTTAGGAAAAATTATACGCAGAATGCATCATATGAAGTGACTTTTTTATTTTAGTAGTATACATCTTCAGTTCAACAAACATTAATTGAGCATGCACTATCTGCATGTAAAAGATAAACTAGGTTGCTTCCTGTAAGGAACTTGTCTCATGAAAGGCATTAAAAAAAAAAACCAAACTTGTCTCTAGGATGTTCCAGTGGAATACTTCTTTGTGAAATGTAATGGAGCGCTCATCAACACCTGTGATACGGTGCAGCATGGAGCTGTTTATAGTTTGGAACCCAGGCTTGTTGGTGGAAAAGGAGGTAGGTCATGAAAGTTGACTACTTAGTTGTAGCACATATGTAGGTTTTAGCCATAAATATTAAACTAACAAAAGCCTTGGTCTCTGTAGTATATCGGTCTTATTTTGCCTTTTGAAATCCTTTATTCACTTAACCTAATTTCCAATAGTTTCCCTTTTATTCTTTGTGAGGAAGAAATACATAATTTTTACCTTTCTTAGAGAACCTACGCTATAACATTTGAGAGATTTCCTGGCTGAGCATAGTGGCTTACATCTGTAGTCCCAGCTACTTAGGAGGCAAAGGCAGGAGGATGGCTTAAGCCCAGAAGTTTAAGGTTGCTCTGAGCAAGGCTGAGGCCATGGCACTGTAGCCTGGGCAGCAGAGCCTAATTCTGTCTCCAAAAAAACAGACGAAAAATCCTAACTTTAAGAGATTTCCTAGCAAGCAGACTCAGGTGGTTAGAAAAAAGACCATTATTCTGTCCAATTTGTTAAAAAAGTGGTCTTTTTAAAATCTGATTTTATCAAGATTTTGCATTATATTATAGTTCCAGGAGAAGTCTAAAGTCACCTTAAGAATATGAACAATTCTTTATTTCTCCTAATGTACTAACGTGTTATTTTACGTATATATGTATATATCAGATTTGTGTATATATATATATATATATATATATATATATATATATACACACTTTTTTTTTTGTAGAGACAGAGTCTCATTTTATTGCCCTTAGTAGAGTGCCATGGCGTCACAGCTTACAGCAACCTCCAACTCCTGGGCTTAGGCGATTCTCTTGCCTCAGCTTCCCGAGTAGTTGGGACTACAGGTACCACCACAACACCTGGCTATTTTTTTGTTGCAGTTTGGCTAGGACTGGGTTTGAACCCGCCACCCTCAGTATATGGGGCCAACGCCCTACCCACTGAGCCACAGGCGCCACCCTTTGTTTTTTGAGACAGATTCTCAGTTTGTCACCCTTAGTAGGGTGCTGGTGCTGTGGTGTCATAGCTCACAGCCAGCTCAAACTCTTGTGTTCAAGTGATCCTTTTGCCTCAGCCTTCTAAGTAGTTGGGACTATAGGTGCTCACCATGATGCCCAGCTATTTTTATTTTTTTTAGAGACAGTCTCACCCTGTCACACTTGGTAGAGTGCTGTGGCTTCACAGCTCACAGCAACCTCCAGCTCCTGGGCTTAGGTGATTCTCCTGTCTCAGCCTCCCCAGTAACTGGGACTACAGGCGCCTGCCACAATGCCCAGCTATATTATTGTTGCAGTTTGGCTGGGGCTGGGTTTTAACCCACCTCCCTCGGTATATGGGGCCGGCGCCCTACACATCCCGCCACAGGCGCCGGCCCCAGCTTTTTGCTTTTTTTTTTTTTTTTTTTCTCTTTTAATTTCAGCTGCCTTTCACTCTTCTTAGTTTGGAGGTTTTTTTTTTTTTCTTTCTTTCTTTAGCGATTCTCTTGCCTGTTGTCTCCCAAGTAGCTGGGATTACAGGCGCCTGCCACAACACCCGGCGTCATCTTTTCTTTTGGTAAAGATGGAGTCTTTTACTCTGGCTCACTCAGGTTTATGTTAGTCTCGAACCCTCTGAGCTCAGGAAATCCTCGGCCTCCCATAGTACTGGGACTACAGGCGTGAGCCACCAAGCCTGGCTGGGTCTCACTTTTTTTTTTTTTTTTTTTTTGCAGTTTTTGGCCAGGGCTGGATTTGAACCCACCACCTCTGGCATATGGGACTGGTGCCCTACTCCTTTGAGCCACAGGCCCTGCCCACGTCTGTTTTTGAGATAGCCTTACTCTGTCTCCTAGGCATTATCATAGCTTGCTGAAACATCAAACTCCTGGGCTTTAGTTGCGTAATCCTCTTGCCTTAGCCTCCCAAGTGGCTGGAACTACAGGTACAGAACACTCCCAGCTAATTTTTTTATTTATTGTAGAGATAGCATTCTTGCTCTTTCTCAGGCTGTTGTCAAACTCCTGGCTTCAAATAATCCTCCCACTTCAGCCTCCCACAGTGTTAGTAGTACAGGCATGAGCCTCTGTGCCTGGCATATCATTTCATTTTTAAATTCTTAATCTGGGAAGCTAGGGATCTCTGACATTGCTAAAGCCCTTTAAAAATTTCAGTCATGGGCTCAGCGCCTGTGGCTCAAGTGGCTAAGGCACCAGCCATGAACACCTGAGCTGGCGGGTCCAGCCCAGACCACCAAACAACGACAGCTGCAACCAAAAAATGGCGGGGCATTGTGTTGGCTGTAGTCCCAGCTGCTTGGGAGGCGGAAGCAGGAGACTCCCTTGAGTCCAGGAATTGGAGGTTGCTGTGAGCTGTGATGCCACAGCACTCTACCCAGGGTGACGGCTTGAGGCTGTATCTCAAAAATAAATAAATAAAAAATAAAAATTCCAATCATATAGTTATGGTATTTTAGAAATATAAAATGAAGTATGAAAGGCATGAAATTGTTTTTTGTTTATTTGTTTTTTTAAGAAAGGCATGAAATTGAATCACTCTTTTTACCTTTGCTGCCTAGGTTAGAACGTTAATATCCATCTCCTTTAAAAAAACAAAGTAGAGATTATTGTTAATTTTATGATATAACATACTATATTCACAAATTTGGCTTTTCTTCATCCTCAAACATATTTTAATTTGGTTTCTCCCAAAATGTCTGCTCAGGTTTTGGATCTATGCTCCGAGCACTTGGTGCTCAGATTGAGAAGACAACCAATAGAGAAGCTTGCCGGGATCTCAGTGGAAGGAGACTTAGAGATGTCAATCACGAAAAAGCGTAAGATGCCCACCTTTTGTGTTTTTGGAGAGACATATACTTCGCTATTAACAGTGATTTTTCTTTTTTTTGTCTGGACACAAAGTCTCACTTTGTCGCTCTTTGGTGGAGTGCTATGGCATCATAGCTCATAGTAACCTCAAACTCTTGGGCTTAAGTGATTCTCTTGCCTCAGTCTCCCAAGTAGTTGGGACTGTAGGTGCCTGCCACAATGCCTGGATACTTTTTAGTTGTAGTTGTCATTGTTTGGCAAGCACGGGCTGGATTCAAAACTGCTACCTCCTGTTACAGGTGCTGAACCTTTTTTCTTTTTTTTTTTTAAGAGACGAGGTCTTGTTCTAGCTCAGGCTAGTCTTGAACCTGTGAGCTCATGGAATCCACCTACCTCAGCCTCTGAGAGTGCTAGCATTAGAGGTGTGAGCCACTGGGCTGGGCCCTATTAACAGTGATTATGGACCAGGCATGGTGGCTCATGCTTATAATCCTCGCACTCTAGGAGGCCAGGGGGAGTGGATTGCCTGAGCTCACAGGTTTGAGACCAGCCTGAGCACAAGAGCGAGACTCCCTCTCAAAAAAAAAAAAAAAATAGCCAGGCATTGTGGTGGGCACCTATAGTCTCAGCTACTTGGGTAGCTGAGGCAAGAGAATTGCTTGAGCCCAAGAGTTCAGAGGTTGCTGTGAGCTATGACACTACGGCGCTGTACTAGGGGCAACAAACTGAGACTCCATCTCAAAAAGAAAAGTCCACCGATTATGTAAATGCCATGGGTATTGAAATGAAAACTTGAAATATTTATACTCTAAATTATTATGAGATTTAACCTTTTTTATAATTTAATGTTATTATATGCCAGTAGTGAGCATGGTTTACTTTTCTGAGGACGTCAACAATAAAAGTACATTAATATGTTGGGTGTACATATATGTTTGTGTATATGAATATATATAATATCCATTCAGTGACATCTCCTCCTCCTCCATCCCCAGAATGGCTGAATGGGTAAAACAACAAGCAGAGCGAGAGGCTGAGAAGGAGCAAAGACGGCTGGAGCGACTGCAGCGGAAGCTCACAGAACCTAAGCACTGCTTCACTAGCCCCGACTACCAACAGCAGTGCCATGAGATGGCCGAGCGTTTGGAGGACTCTGTCCTCAAAGGTGAGAATGAGGATTCCTTAGCATGGGCAGCAGGCAGCCCTAAAGCCAGCTGTTCTAGACTGCTGCACACTGTATGCAAAGAGCAGTTCTTAAGCTTTGGAGGGTTGGTGAAGTCCAAGAATCTAATTTAGGTATGTCCAACTTTTTTTTTCTGCCACACAGTAGAAGAAGAGTTGTCTTGGGCCACAAATAAAAAACACAGAACAGACTCAGCACCTACAGCACAGTGGTTACGGCACCAGCCACATCCACTGAGGCTGGCGGGTTCAAATCTGGCCAGGCCAGTTAACCAGCAATGACAGCTTCAACAAAAAATAGCTGGGTGTGGGTGGCACCTGTGGCTCATCGAGTAGGGCGCCATATACCAAAGGTGACGGGTTCAAACCTGGCCTCGTTCGAACTGCAAAACAGGAAATAGCTGGGCGTTATGGTGGGCGCCTGTAGTCCCAGCTGAGGGACTGGGAGGCTGAGGCAAGAGAATCGCCTAAGCCCAGGAGCTTGAGGTTGCTGTGAGCTGTGTGACGCCACGGCACTCTACTGAGGGCGACAAAGTGAGACTCTATCTCTACAAAAAAATATATATATATATAGTTGGGTGTTGTGGCAGGCGCCTCCCAGCCACTTGGGAGTCTCAGTCAAAAGAATCACTTAAGGCTTGGCGCCTGTAGCTCAAAGACTAAGGCGCCAGCCATGTACACCTGAGCTGGTGGGTTCGAATCCAGCCCGGGCCCGCCAAACAACAATGGTGGCTGCAACCAAAAAGTGGCCAAGCGTTGCAGCAGGTGCCTGTAGTCCCAGCTACTTGGGAGGCGGAGGCAGGAGACTCGCTTGAGCCCAGGAATTGGAGGTTGCTGTGAGCTGTGATGCCACAGCACTCTATCCAGGGTGCCGGCTTGAGGCTCTGTCTCAAAAAAAAGAAAAAAAAAAAAATCACTTAAGCCCAAGAGTTGGAGGTTGCTGTGAGCTGTGATGTCTGCAACATAGTGAGACCATGCCTTAAAAATAAAAAATAAAAACATAAAACACAGCTGGGCTTGATGAATTACACCTGTAATCCTAGCACGGTGGGAGGCCGAGGTGGGTGGATTCCATGAACTCTCGAGTTCAAGACCAGCCTGAGCAAGAGCAAGACCCCCATCTCTAAAAAAAAACAAAACAAAAAAACAGCTGGGTGTTGTGGCAGGTACCTGTAGTTCCAGGTACTGGGAAAGCTAAGGCAAGAGAATCACTTAAGCACAGAGTTTTTTGTTTTTTGTAGAGTCAAGAGTCTCACTTTATCGCTGTCAGTAGAGTGCTGTGGCATCACAGCTCACAGCAACCTCCAATTCCTGGGCTTAGCCATTCTCTTGCCTCAGCCTCCCAAGTAGCTGAGAATACAGGTTCCCGCCACAACGCCTGGCTATTTTTTTGTTTGTTTTAGAGACAGAGTCTCACTTTGTTACCCCCGGCAGAGTGCTGTAGTGTCACAGCTCACAGCAACCTCCAGCTCCTGGGCTTAGGTGATTCTCTTGCTTCACCTGAGTAGCTGGGACTTACAGACACCCGCCATAATGCCCGGCTATTTTTTGTTGCATTTTGGTAAGGGTTGGGTTTGAACCCGCTACCCTTGGTATGCCTCACTCGCTGATGCCCCACTCACTAAGCCACAGGCACTGCCCAGGCCCGGCTATTTTTTTGTTACAGTTTGGCCAGGGCCGGGTTTGAACCTGCCACCCTCGGTATATGGGGCTGGTGCCCTACACCACAGGCACCACCCAGAAGTTCAAGCTCCTTTTTTTTTTCTTTTTTTTTTTTTTTAAAGACAGAGTCTCACTTTCTTGCTCTCCGTAGAGTGCTGTGATGTCACAGCTCATAGCAACCTCCAACTCCTGGGCTTAGGTGATGTTCTTGTCTCAGCCTGAGTAGCTGAGACTATAGGCCCCTGCCACAACACCTGGCTATTTTTTTGTTGCAGTTTGGCCAGGGGCCAGGTTTGAACCCACCACCCTCAGTATATGGGGCCAGCGCCCTACCCACTGGGCCACAGGCGCCACCCTGAGCCCAAGAGTTTGAGCTTGCTGTGAGCTGTGATGCCCGGGCACTCTACTGATAAAATGAGACTTTGTCTCAAACAAACACAAAACACTACAAAAGCTGATGAGCAAAGGAAAGATCTGTGCCTAATTTTCACAGTATCTATCACTATAGATAAGTAAAAAAGGCCTCAAAAAGGTCTACATGTGGCCCATGGGACTCAGGAGAGACACCCTTGAATAGAAGCCTTGAAATCTTTCCCCTCAAAGACTAATACAGTATGGCTTGGTGCCTGTAGGTCAAGTGGCTAAGGTACCAGCCACATACACCAGAGCTGATGGTTTTGAATCCAGCTGGGGCCTGCCAATCAACAATGACAACTACAACAAAAAAATAGCTGGGCATTGTGGCGGGCACCTATAGTCCCAGCTACTTGGGAGGCGGAGGCAGGAGACTCGCTTGAGCCCAGGAGTTGGAGGTTACTATGAGCTGTGATGCCATGGCACTCTACCCAGAAAAAAAAAAGAAATGATCCTCATTAACATTTATTTTTACCATCCAAAACATTATTCTAGGCCTGTTATGAATATAGTTAAAAAAATCTTTATCTATCTAAAAGGATATGACATAACAGGAAAAAGTGTACCCAGCAAACGAGGATAAATAATTAGTTTGGGGACAGTTACTTGTGAACCTGTCAGTATCTAAGTTACAAATTGGACAATGATAAAAATCTAGTTCCAGAATCAGCATTTTATTTTTTTCTTTCTTTCTTTTTTTTTTGAGACAGAGCCTCAAGCTGTCACCCTAGATAGAGTGCTGTGGCATCACAGCTCACAGCAATCTCCAGTTCCTGGGCTCAGCAAGTCTCCTGCCTCCGCTTCCCAAGTACTGGGACTACAGGGGCCTGCCACAACGCCTGGCCATTTTTTGGTTGCAGCCATCATTGTTGTTTGGTGGGCCCAGTTTAGATTCGAACCCACCAGCTCAAGTGTACGTGGCTGGTGCCTTAGCCCGTTGAGCCACAGGCACTGAGCCAGCATTTTATTTTAAATCTGTGTAAATTTGAAATTAATCTCATTTTAATCACATAAAGTTTTGTATCCTAAATTTTAATCTAGAGCTTTCGATTATAGCTCTTTTTTTTTGAGACAGAGTCTCAAGCTATCACCCAGGGTAGAGTGCTGTGGCATCACAGCTCACAATAACCTCCAACTCCTGGGCTCAAACAATTCTCCTGCCTCTGCCTCCCAAGTAACTGGGGTTACAGGCTCCTGCCACAACGCCCGGCTATTTTTTTGGTTGCAGCCATCATTGTTTGGTGGGCCCGGGCTGATTCGAACCCGCCAGCTCAGGTATATGTGGCTGGCGCTTTAGTCGCTTGAGCCACAGCTGCCGAGCCAATTATAGCTCTTTCTACAATATATATTAAAATTTCTTGGATGGCCCCATACACTGAGGGTGGTGGGTTCAAACCTGGCCCCGGCCAAACTGCAACAAAAAAACAGCTGGACGTTGTGGCAGGTGCCTGTAGTCCCAACTACTCAGGAGGCTGAAGCAAGAGAATCACCTAAGCCCAAGAGCTGGAGGTTGCTGTGAGCTGTGACACCACGGCACTCTACCCAATGCAATAAAGATTTTCTTTAAGGCCAGGCACAGTGGCTCATGCCTGTAATCCTAGCACTCTGGGAGGCCAAAGTGGGTAGATTGCCTGTGATCTCAGGTTTAAGACCAGCCTGAGCCAGGAAGAGACCTTGTCTCTAAAAACAACTGGACATTGTGGCAGGCGCCTATAGTCCCAGATACTTGGAGGCTGAGGCAAGAGAATTTGCTTGAGCCCAAGAGTTTGAGGTGGCTATGAGCTATGAAGCCGTGGCACTCTACCAAGGGCGACAAAGTGAGACTCCTTCTTAAAATACATAAATAAATAAATAAAATTTCTTTAAATCTAGTCCTTATAGTAGAAATTGTGTTTGTAAAATCCTGGTTAGGTATGCAGGCTGCGTCTAGCAAGATGGTATCAGTAGAAATCAGCAAGAATCTGAAACGGCAGTGGCCTAACGAAAAAGAAACAGAAGAAGGAGCCAGTACAGGGAAAAGAAAATGCTTATGGTAAGTGTGTTTCATTTTTATTCCAAATCAATCTTTGAGGCCTTCCATATATTTGCTTCTTGTTTACCTGGCATAAGCACATTTTTTCTTTTTCATAAACACATTTTTATGTAATGTTTGATGGGAGCTCAGAAAATTCCTAGATTCAGTCTTCAGGTTTCAAAGGTTGTCACATTGTACATAGTGGTTTCTGTTCTGGTTTCTGCCTTAAAGGCCATTAATAGAATTTATTTATTTATTTATTGAGACAGTCTCATTCAGTCTGCCTTGGGGTTGAGTGCTATGGTGTCTTTGCTCACAGCAAGCTCAAACTCTTGGGTTCAAGTGATTCTCTTGCCTCAGCCCCCGTAGTAGCTGGGAGTACAGGCGTCTGCTACAATGCCCAGCTAGTTTTGGGGGGTTTTTTTGGAGACAGATCTCAGCTTCTTGCCCCAGGTAGAGAGCTATGGCATCATAACTCACAGCAACCTCTAACTCTTGGACTCCAGTGTCTTTTGCCTCAGACTCCTGAGTAGCTGGGACTACAGTTGCCTGCCACAACACCAAGCTATTTTTAGAGATGAGGTCTGGCTCTGGCTCAGGCTGGTTGAGAACTTGTAAGCTCAGGCAATCTACCTGCCTTGGCCTCCCAGAGTGCTAGGATTACAGGTGTGAGCCACTGTGCCTGGCCTCATTAATAAAATCTAAAGGATAATTTTTTTCCTTACAATGAGAAGTTAACTTAAAAAATTGCAAGCTGGCTCGGCGCCTGTGGCTCAATGGGCTAAGGCGACAGCCACGTACACCTGAGCTGGCAGGTTCAAATCCAGCCCGGGCCCGCCAAACAACAATGGCAGCTGCAACCAAAAAAAACAAAAACAATGGCCGGGCATTGTAGCAGGCGCTGTAGTCCCAGCTACTTGGGAGGCAGAGGCAGGAGACTTGCTTGAGCCCAGGAATTGGAGGTTGCTGTGAGCTGTGATGCCACAGCACTCTATCCAGGGTAACAGCTTGAGGCTCTGTCTCAAAAAAAAAAAAAAAAATTGCAAGCTACACTGTCTAGGTTTTGTTTTCTCTGTTTTTTCATAGTCATTATCTAGGTCTATGGTCACTTTGCCAGACCTTTCTTCACTTTTGTGCATGAAGGTGAAAAGCACAGCGGCACTTTCACTTACTTGTCTGATGGTTCTCTCCTCCTGGTTGGTTGTCTGGTTGGCCACTCAGTTCCCTTTGGCCAAGTTCTAAAAAATAAGTGCAAATGGATCTTGCTTCCTTATTGGCTTTCCCTTGGGGAATAGAAAGATAATTATTAACCAAAGATCATATAACACTGTGAGTTCAGCATAGAATTCCATGTGTTCTTTCTCAAATGGGAATTAAGTGTTCCTGAGAGGAAACGTAGTGGTACTGCTTGCTTTTTTTTAAATCAGGCATCATCTATATGCAGTAAAATTCACTTTTTTTGGTTGATTGATTCTATAACTTGTGAAAAGTACTAACCACCATCACGTTGAGATGTAGCGTATTTTAATTACCTTACCCAGTTGCCGTGTGCCCCTGTATAGTTAACTCCCTTCCCCCTCCTCAAGACCTTTGTAACTTCTGATCACAGAGGTGATATTTGTTCCTATAGTTTAGTCCTTTCTAGAATGTCTGGCTTCTTTCACTTAGCATAATGCTTTTTTTTTTTTTTGAGACAGAGCCTCAAGCTGTCACCCTGGGTAGAGTGCTATGGCATCACAGCTCACAGCAACCTCCCAATTCCTGGGCTCAAGCGAGTCTTCTGTCTCCGCCTCCTAAGTAGCTGGGACTACAGGCATCCGCCACAACGCCCGGCCATTTTTTGGTTGCAGCCGTCATTGTTTGGCGAGCCC
>CAUYON010183975.1:0-12097 GCA_963573935.1 Arctocebus calabarensis | reverse complement strand
TAGCTGGAACTACAGGCGCCCCCCACAACGCCCGGCCATTTCTTGGTTGCAGCCGTCATTGTTGTTTGGCAGGCCCAGGCTGGATTCGAACCTGCCAGCTCAGGTGTATGTGGCTGGCGCCTTAGCCCGTTGAGCCACAGGCGCTGAGCCAGGACTTAATATTTAAATGGAAGTAATGCCTAACACATAAAGTTAAAACCTACGTGAGTTCTGATTGAATTTATCACTGGTTTGGACATAACTAATATGATGTTAAATTTTGAAAGCTGAATAACCAATTATTTCTGAGTGCAGAATAGATCAATTTTCAGATGTCTTCTTCTTATTTCAAAAACTTAAGGTTAGGCTGGCACCTGTAGCACAGTGGTTACGGCGCCAACCACGAACACCGAGCTGGCAGGTTCGAACCCGGCCTGGGCAAGCTAGACAACAATGACAACTGCAACAAAAAATAGCCGGGCATTGTGGCGGGCACCTGTAGTCCCAGGTACTGGGAGGCTGAGGCAAGAGAATCACTTAAGCCCAGGAGTTCGAGGTTGCTGTGAGCTGTGATGCCATCTACTGAGGGCGATGTGGTAAGACTCTATCTCAAAAATAAATCAATAAATCAATAAACCCGAGGTTAATGGAACACTTCTTTTACCAAACTAAACTGGATCTATTTGCCTGTGTGCTACAGAAGGGCAAACATGGATGCCTGAGTTTTTGTAGAGACAAAAAAGTTCATCACAGGCAGCCAAGCAAAGAGACAGGAGTCTGGCTCAAATCTGTCACCCCCAGCTGGAGGCTGGCGCAGTTCTTATACACAGAGGGTAACAAGGCAGGGTCTGACTGCTTCGTGTTATGGAGTTGTGACAGCGCTCTGTCTGACTGGATCGCGCCGGGTGGTGTCTGCTAAATTTGGTCCTTGTTCCTCAGTTAGAGCCCTTAGGTTGTGCTCTTAATTCATCTGGCCATGCTCAGGTTATGTAACTTGCATAACTTGTGACCTAGGAATCCATGATGACTGCAAAAATTCTCGCCATTGTATGACAGAAAGTTGAACCAGCTCCCTTGGTTCTGCAGTTATCCCTGTGAATCAGATGGTAGCCTCGGGAATTAGAAGTTGCCCATGTGTCTCCAGATGCCCTCGTACCATGGGCAATGGTTCGTTTCACAATGGCTGAAGACATCGTTTTTATGTTCAGGGTAAAAAATAAAAAGGAGTGTAGTATTTTAAGATCTCTGTATAGCATCGCATTGTGATGTTAAAGTTGATCGTTGGACTTATTGAGGAAATGACCTAATTAAACTTTTCCCTTTTCTACATTATATCACCTTTATATTACAGTCTTTTCTATAAGGGAACTTGCAGATTAACCCATCAATTTCCTTTCCTCTATGTTAAATAAGAATACATATTTTTTATTGCTTTTTGGCCTTTTGGCTAAGAGCAAATGTAGAACACACATTTTGTTTTTTGTTTGTTTGGGGGTTTTTTTGCTTGTATGAAAGGTCTTCTCTCCTTAATGTTGCAGAGAGGAGAGAGAGAGACAGAAATGAGGGAAGAGAGGAGAGGAGAGAAGGGAGAGAGAGGAGGAGAGAGAGTAGAATACACATTTTAAGCTTTACTCATGAATCACATTCTGATCCTTTTGGTAATTTATTTCCCTACTAAACTCTTTGGTCCCTCAGAGTGGCATAGGACCTGGACATGATTTGTTTTCTTTTCAAAGGACAGAGTTGTTACTATTAGGAGATGATCTAAAATCAGTCTTTTTAAAAATGTGGTTTTGATTCTTCTGGCCTAGAGATACAGTCTCATAAAGTAAGGATGAAATCTGGTAAAGTTCAGATGGAGCTAAATAACCAAATCTACTAAACTTTTACCAGGAGTTGTAAGTGAAGTAATTGACTTTATTCTCTAATGTTCCTCCTTCAGTAAGATTTCCTTTATTTGCTTTCCTTAACTTGAATCTGGCCTTTAGAAGGCCTCTATTTAGAACTTCTGTGCTTGTGAAAAAAGAGAGAAAAAGAGAGAGAAAGCGCGCGCTTTATAATTACTATGTAAGAACGATGAAGTGGGAAAGAATACATTGGCAAGGCATATTACAATTACTTTGTCATGCATCTGGTTATGTTGGCATATTTGTTTAATTAAATTCCCTGCTAATTATAACTGTATGTACTTGTGTTAATTATTATTTGCTTAACACTGGCAACAGTGTAATTCTTTAAAGGAAAGCAACTTACTTTCTATTTAAATTAAATTTCAATGTAATATGCTTCCTAAAATAATGGTAGTGACATTTCATTAGAATGGTAGTTGACAAATCTTTACCTCAATGGAATTTGGGCTGGCTGAAATTAACAGAGTTATTTTCATATCAAACTGTAACTGGGAAGCTTAAAGTAGTAGAGTAAAAGGGTTAACATTGCCAAACCACCAGTGCTGCATGGGGTTCTTCCTGAGGGAAACATTTTCACCCTTTAAGGAAAACCTTCCTTGCCCTTCCAAACCTCCTTATCATATTTAACAGAGAAGGAGGGAATCAGTTCTTGTAAGTGATTCTCAAAGACCCAGTAAGTACGTTTACCTTGTAGTATATTTTGTGAAGCATATTTTTAAGGTCAGATTGGCCAGATCATGGTTCTAATCATTCGCCCAGGCACTTAGAGTGTCTATAGACTTTGTCACGGCTGCAAAATCTTTTAGCAGAGTTAAAATTGGATTCCCAATGGAGTTGAGTCTTTTCCATTTCATTCTCTTCATCCTCTCTCAGTTTCAGAATTCTTCAACTTCTATTGGCATCGCCTTCCTCCTGCTCTTGTCTGACACTATTTTTTCTTTCTTAGTCTCTTATCTTAGGATGAGCTTGGAACTTTTATTTATGTAACTGCCCCCTGCCCTGCATGCATACTTGTACCTCTTTAGAGAGTTTGACTCTTACCTGCTTTTTCCCTTCATTTAGTTTAAAACTATATTTTCTGTCTCTGAAATGCCAATTTAAAAATTTTGCTATTTATCGTTCCTATTCACTCTCCCTAATTTGCATCAAAAACTTTCTTTTCTATCTCAAGAGCTTGAGCTTTGGCTCCAGACAGAAATGATTTTAAAACATGCCTCTTCAGGTAAATGGTTTATTTTCTGAGGCTCAGAGTCCTTATTTATAAGATGGGACTTTCAGTGGTGATTGCCATTTAGAGTTAGAGAGCAGGGCTAGAGAGAACACATGTAAAAAATATGGTTTCTAATGGGCTTCAGTGAAACAGTGGCTTTAAATACACACACACACATATATACATATGTGTATATGTGATGCTTTAAATTTTCTACACATAGCTTAACTGCCTTGTTTCATATTCTTCCAGTTTATTTCAAGTGGCAAAATATACTGACAGAAGCTACTAAAATCAGTGCTTTTCAAACTTTGGCAGTGAAAAATCTTTTCAACTGCAATCTTACATGAAACCATTATGAGACTTATGTGAAACAGAGAAAGGGATGACGGGTCTCCATAAAATGTAAGGTCCTTTCTTACTCTTCTAAGTCAGACTCTGCAGAATCATATAGTTCTGAGGGATGTGATTTCAAAACTGCTGACCTCTTATTTAGAATTCACTCACATTAATGAGTGCCCACTGTATGCCAGGCATTGTGCTATGCTGGAGATGAAGATAAATTAAGACATAGTCCTTCATCTCAAAGAGTTTCATGGTCTGGTAGGCAATCTCCTTCAACTGTGAGATTCAGTAATGCAAGATTCAAATTAAGATATCCATGGTTGTAAAACAATATGCATGGCATGAATAGAATGTGTAAGTACCTAGGGGATATAGAGTTGTGTTTAGCTGCAGCCTCATCTGGGAAGGTTTTCTCTGGCAGTGATTGCAATAATTTGAGCTGGGGATGCCAGGAGGAGAAGGAATCCCTGTATTAATGAAAATCTCTGCAAGATGATCAAGGACTAAGGAAGAAGACTTAGAAGCCCAGGGTAGGAAACAGCAAACATATTGCTGATTGCATTGATCCTCTCCAATGGGAAAGGCAGAACTAAGAAGTTGGAAATGAGATAGAATGAACAAGGAGCCAGTTGTCAGATGATTTGAAAACTTCATTTATAGTCAGTCTGAGACACTGTGGATTTTTTTTAATCAAGAAAAAAATGCAGTTCGTAGAGAATGTTATTGTCCATCTTGAGGGTTTTTTTGTCCCCCCCCACCCATGTCAGCTGAGAACAGGCAATCGGCAGCTATGTAAAAGGAAGTCCTCAGGGTATGTGAAATACCTTGGATAAGTCTGCTACCCACATATCTACAATAGGAGATTGTATCCTATAGAAACCAAAACACAGTCAAACTCCTTTTCCATTTCAAACTGTCACCAAGGTTAGATAATGAGCCAAAATGGAAATGGCAGTGCTGTAGTGTTTTTTGAGAGAGATTCCTAAACATATGAAATTTCTACCTGGTTCACAGGAGAGTATTATCTATTAGCTGCTTCGTAACACCTTAATAAAGTTCCTAAAATTTGTTGCTGAATTTAGGAAGGATGTTTGATTCAATTCAACACTCTTTGATTGTCTGCCATATACCAGGCACTATACTGTGTAGAAAAGGGAAGAGATATGGTGTCTCTTCTTAGCCCAAAGCCTAGCAAAGGAGAGTCAGATAAGTTATAAAATACTGCGATAAGTGCTACTGAAGAAATATAAAGAACAGGTTATGAGGATGTAGACTAGAGTTTGGCGTGTAAAGGACATGTGCTAAAACTGAGTCTTTCAGAAAGAATTCGAAATTAGGCAAGTGAAGACATGGAGGGAGATGTCTTCTGTGCTTTCTGTTAAAATGGGAATCACAGGCACTTAGACTTCTAGTACCCAGAGCCTGGGCCGGCTGCATGCGGAGCCGTGAGGCCATCGGTGGGCCAGTTGGTTCCCCTCTCTGTGCATCACTGTCCACATCTGGAATTAGTGTTCACCACAAAACATTGTGAGGATTAAACATGAGAAGGCGTGCAAACAGGCCTGGTGCACTGCTGTCTGAAAGTACGTTGGTTTCTTTTTGAATGTTGAAAGTTGAGCTTTCATTGCCGAAGAAGCCAAATTTTGGTGTTTCACAGTAGCTGAACTTGCCAAGCACCTAGCCAAAGGTTAGAGTACTAACGTGGAAAGTTTTATCCCTGATTAATGTACCATTTTTCTCAGAGACTTTGAACAGACACATTTTTGATCCATCAAATCTTTCTGTCCTGGGGTTGTGTCTGGTTTTTATTCCAATTCTAAGGTCTGTCTGCACACATTGTGCCTTTGAGCCATGTAGCATGTAGAATGATTTCTTCTTATTATTCTTTTTAATAACAACTAAAGGGAATAGTTAACATTAATTTAAGCAAAAACAACTTGAGAGAAATTTTTTGTTATGTTTCTAAAGAGAAAAAAATAACTAAATGTAATACTTCAATCTTGTTTCCAAGATAACAAAGCCGATCTGAGGCAGTTTTGAACTTTTTCCTTACTCCCTTTATCATGAACATTTAATATCCAAAGGAGCTGATTTTTGTTCAAAATTACCTTCCAGGTTCAAAGACTATTAGCGATCACCACAGGGAGCCTCACTCTCTAATTGTATTTGCCGCCCTTTTTTTCTGAGTCAGGATCATTTTCCACATAGTTACATAGCAAGTGCGTTTGTTTCACCAGCCTCAGCTGATGTGTATTAACCGTGTCCATCTGGGCCAAGGTGAAACATCAAAAAAGCAGCCAAACGATATGTCAGGGAAGAGGAGATCACTGGTAAGGTGGGTATAAATAAACACGCGTAGCCTTCTATATGTGCAAGATGTCAACTTAGATCCCTCCTACTGCAATTTCCCTAATACTGTAAGTGTTCTTGCAATGGTTTTACAATCATAGATAGTATTGTGTTCCAAGCACCTACCGTGTTTTTATCCTGTTCATCTTTACAGTAGTTCCTCCAGGTGGATGCTAGAGTGATACCCAGTTTGTCTATGATATCATGCGACCCACCTAGCGTGTTTTATCCTGTTCTTCTTAGCAGTAGTCCTACCAAGTAGATGCTAGAGTGATACCCAGTTCATCTTTGATATCATGCAGCCCACCTAGTGTGTTTTATCCTGTTCTTCTTGGCAGTAGTCCTACCAGGTAAATGCTAGAGCAGTATCCAGTTTTTCCATGAGGAAGCTAAGGTTCAAGAAATTTAGCAACTTGCTCATTATCCTATAGCTAACAGAGCTGAGATTCACACCCAAGCCTGTCTGATTCCAAAGCCCTGGCTAGTAAATGAACACCAGGCTATTTTAATCCTTCTGTGATCTTTAAAAAAAAAAGGACTTTCCATGTAACAGTTCTTACTGTAAAACATAATTGGATCTCTTGTGTTAGTGCTTATTAGCTTATTGATCATTTTGTTTGTAAACACTGAAAGCAAGCTCTAGACAATGCAGACTTAATAAGACATTTACTTGGTGAGTATGTTTTTGCTAATAACAAGCCAGACATTGTACCAGTCCACAAGGTTAAACCAAAAAGAAAAAATATATTTATCTCCTGAACTTGAGGAGGTTGTATTTAGTTTCATCTAGTTGGGGAAGTTTATAAGAAAATAATCTCAGATTATCTAACTCGCAAGTTCCCAAAAGCTCTGAGAAATGAAAATTCTTCACATGTGAGGCTCGTTTAGCATTAGTACCCTATGTGAACTGATTTGAGACTGTCTATGGCCCTTATTTTTACATCTTACTATGATTTTCCATTCCTATGTTTGATTATGAGGTGCTACCCCTAGTTTTACTGGAGTTATTACATAATACATCGTAAATATCCCATGAAACTTTTCTAAAAGCAGAACTTTTTGTATTCTGAAATACATCTGGACCCGAGCAGAAGAGATGGTGAGCATACAGCAAACAGAAGGGTGTTGGGCCCAGAGAAAGAAATGATACACTTCCCCTAACTGAGTTAAAGATTCACAGAGGACAAGCTTCAGGCAGTGAAAATAGAATTGACCAAAGGTAGATGGCAACTTGGGCAGAACAGAAGTCACGCCAAGGCTTAGAACTATTAAGTGGTTATATGTGAGAGACAGGATAGAAAGGCAAATTGGTGCAAATTATGGAGGGCCTCGATGCCACGGGAAGCACTCACTGTTTCCTCTGTGGCATGGCCTTGGGAGGACTACGAAGACCTTGGGCAGTGGAGTCACCTCATCCAATTTCTGCTATAGAGTATTCCCCCTTACTGCAATCAGGACTTTATAATGAACAAGGTCAGAAATGATAAAGGACTTGACCCAAAGCAGTGGCAGTAAGGAAGGGCAGAAGGGAGGGGATGCATTAGAGATGAAGAACAGGCCTCAGTGCTGACTTGGAAGTTTTCAAGTTCTGGCATCCAGGTATCAAATGGTAGAGCTGGCTACCCAGGATATGGATTCCGGAGAACAGCAAGGGTTAGGTGGGAAGAGGAGCTACTTATGAGGTTTAGCATTTTGGATTTGAATTTCCTTTCATCATGTTTGTGGAGATGTGGAGTGCACACTTGAGACTGGAGATAATAGGCACTAGTTATAAATTTTGTATATCGTGTATTTTGAAGTTATGATTAAAAAGGTATTGAGGGTGGGCATACAAAATAAAAAAATGTAGGTTGCTGATATTTAAGGTTAGATGGAAGAAAGGAAGCTAAAGAGATTAAAGAGGAGTAATTAGTGAAGAATGAAGAGGGTGTTGTAGCAATGAATGGAAGAAATTCAGAATGAATTACCAAGAGGCACTCTAAGACTAGGGTGAAGACCGAGAATGCATCATAAGTGCAGTATCAAATAAAACTTTTTATTTAACAGATATAGAATCCAAAAAGGAATCTGAAAGGTTTCAATCATAACCCAAATAACTCTCTTACCTGGTAATGAGATACATCAGTTAGGACTTCAGTATATTTTGGGGTGGGCTGTGGAAGTTCGAAGGTGAGAGAAAGAATTGGATCTTGAAGAATAAGTTTTCCAAATAAAATACAACAAATAGGCCCACTAGCTTCATCTCTGAAGCTCGTCTTCTTTCCATTAGATTTTGTACTTTGCTTCTTATGAAGCATTATATCATTATATATAGCATCATATGCATGTGGGTATATAAAGTATCATGAGAAAGAAGCAATTCTTTATATAATTTTCTCTCTTTGGGGGGTCCTACTATAAAATACTGCCTTAAAATATGTCTATACTGATAAAGATTGTACAGGTGCATCTTCTCCAGCATCTTACAAAGACGATGTCTTACATTGATTACTTGTGAAAATCCTAAAAGATTAGCATTTTTACAAATAAAGATATCACGTCTGGTCCTGTGGAAAACTCACAAACTCTAATAAATTGAGAATTAAGAAATGGAAACAATAAAGAAATTCTTCTTTAAGTTTTTCCTTTCTTTAAAAAAGAAACATTCGTTTTAAATTTTTCTTGAGAGAAAAAAAGAAAGAAAGAAGTCACAAGCAGAGGTGTAGAAGTTGCTAGTTTCTGCCTCTACAACCACAGTGCTTGGAGGTATGGGATACGACTGGAACTCATAAATCACCTCTAGTAGGCCTAGCTACACCATTCTATTACCCAGTAACTCTATCTAATCAGCAACATGTTTTACCATTCTCAAGAAACCCACGAAATTACATAAAATTCTAATAAGGTTATCTATGCAAAAGGCCTTAAAACTGTCAACTTCATGATATATATATATATATTTTTTGAAACAGAGTCTCACTCCGTTATCCTGGGGTTGAGTACCGTGGCTTCATCATTGCTCCCAGCAACCTCAAACTCCTGGTCTCAAGCAGTCCTCTTGCCTCAGCCTCCCAAGTAGCTAGGACTATACATGCCCACCATGATACCTGACTAATTTTTCTATTTTAGCTACAGACAGGGTCTCACTCTTGCTTAGGCTGGTCTTCAACTCCTGAGCTCAAGCAATCCATCTGCCTCAGCCACCCAGAGTGCTAGGATTACAGGTGTGAGCCACCTGGCCCAGCTCACTTCATAATTTTAGATGAGAGCATTCCAAAAATCTTTTCCTATGAGTCTAATATTGCAACTGAACTTTGCCATTACAGATTTATCGACTTAATGTATGATTTTAATTTGTTTGTTCATTTATTCAACCGTCAAATATTTAGTCTATATCTTTTATGTGTATTGCCTATTGCTAGGTACTATAGAAAATAAAGATATGACCCCAGTCCCCCGTGAAGGGAGAAGAAGGAAGCAACAGTTTGTGAGCCCAAACTGTGCCAAGCACTGCACTATGCACTTTGATTGTACCAGTACTGGAATGGAGGGGTAGGCATTACCCTGGATGTGTGACATGCAAGATCTTTCACTTCTATCAACCGCTGGTCCTTTTTCTTATTTCAGTTAGCCTCATTTGCAATTGTTCTCTGCCTGGTTGCAGAGTGTCATGGATCCACTTGCAAAAGCTGAAGTGTAATGTTGTGAATGGAAAAATGAACTGAGGGAAATTACTTTCTGTGTTGACTCAGGCCCCATTTTATCTTAACCCCCTAGTTAGAGGACATCAGTAATGATTCGGTCTCTTCAACTCATTCCTAAATAAAATTAATTGGAAACGAGATAGCTCCCTAATAACCATGCTTGTTTTTGCATAATAGAAGGAGAAAAGGATTAAATTCTTTGTTCTAATTAATAGGAATGAAAATAGAATCCCAATCTGTGCTATGGCAAAATGAGAGAAAATAAGGCTTGTAAGTAATTTTCATGGTCGTTTAGGAATAATTGTTTCATTATTGAGTTAATAGTTTTTACAAACAGCTCCCATTTCCATATCATATTTCTGTAGTCGCTCTTTATTGAGATTGCCTAGGCAGAGGATGACAAGAAGTTGTTTTAAATCCATCACTTGTCTAAAATGTGAGTTCCAAAGTAGTTAGGGGAGGTGCATGCAGCAGGAAAGAATGAGGTATGGGAGGGAAATAAAGGGTCAGATTGAAATCAGTTGATTAGTAAGACAACAAAATTCATTCACCAGCTTGTTGCAAAGGAGACTCTTATTATTCTGGAGAGAAATTAGACATCAGATCCCTCATAGGCCCCAGGCTCTGACATGTGTTTTATAATGACAGTTAATTAGATACTGTCTGCAGCAATCATAGGCTGTCATTTCTAATACATTTCTGGGAAGTTGAAGGACAGGAGAATTCACCCCCTCCCCCTGCTCCCCCTTCCCGTAACTTAAATCGGTTGCCAAAATTAACTATGAATATATGAGGCATGAGTTCAACAATTATACAGCCGTTCTGCACATTTATGTTTCCTATTTAGTATGTGCTCTGCATCCCAGGCTGTGCTGGGCATGTCGTTTGTAGGCAGAGACATAACTGCAGCCCTGGTAATACTTAGGAACATCTCACACAGCAGTCTCTAGCACCTGGTCTCATGGAAGATGCCACTTTGTCATTGTAACTTATACATGGGAACACAAACAGTCTTTTACATCGTTGTATTTGAACCACTAAGTTTCCCTCAGTACTAAAACAGAACTTGCACTGCATTAATTAAAGTCACTTGGTTTTCATGTGTATAAAAACCTTAAATTTGGGTATCTCCTACAGCACTGCCTAACCTAGATTTTTCACGCCCTCCTTTGAAGAACATCATTACACCATGGCAAGAAAGCATAATATTCCTATTTTAAAAAGCTAAGCCATGAGGTAGAAACCTTGTTTGTAACAACTTGAAATCATAGATTGGTAAACATTCAAAAGTTCTAGGAAATTATCAAATTTACTTTGCTTTGCAAACAAGAACATTCGAGGCCCAGAAGCGGTTTGCCAAGGTAATGTGGTTAATTTCTGGGCCAGCCCAAGTTGGAATTCCATTCTTCTCAGTTCTAGGCTGTTATTCTTTCCCTTTAAGACCATTGTCTGCTCACCTGGGTGACCTTGGGCAAAGCACCATCCCTTGATCTGTAAAATGGACATAGGAATAATGTGTATACATACTTCAGAGAGGCAGAGAGCATAAATGGAGCAGCTGCTCCACAGTCCTCATCCGACACCAGGCAAACTCATGCGGCCTCTGACTACTTTAATCACTAGGTCATCATTTCCCAGCACTGGCCTCGGTCTCTTACATTCCTCCTAAGGGGCACAAGGTGGCTGCCGGTACCTTTGTGGTTGAAAACCATACTCTTTTATAGGCCATCAAGTTTCTGTTTCTTGTTTTAAAGACATACTTGATTGTGTAAAAATTCAAGTTCTTCCAACCCAAGTTATCATAACTGATATCTCTTGGGCAATGATTTCAAATATTCCAGAATAAGAATTACCTGGAGAGTGTTTTAAAAGGACAGATTCCTTGTGCTCTGTTCCATTTTTTTTCCATTTTATCAATTCCTCTGAGAATGAAATTCTTGTACGGTAGGTTTGGAGCAGGCCTGTTAATGTGTACCCTGCTAGGTTCTGCCTTATTTGTTTTTGCTTTATGAGCTCCCTGGATAATTGTGAACAACAGCCAGGTTCTAGAGTCACTGCTTGGGGGCTGCTGCTTACCAGAGCAGATCGTCTCCCAAGTATGTGTCCTTCTACAGCTGCTAAAATCTCCGCGTTTTTTTCTTTTTCTTTTCTTTCTTTTTTTTTTTTTTAAATCATAGCTATGTACATTAATGCAATCATGGCGTATAATGTGCTAGTTTTATGTACAATTTGAAATATTTTCATCAAACTGGTTAACATACCCTTCATGGCATTTTCTTAGTTATTGTGTTAAGACATTTATATTCTACTTTCTCACATGTATCCTTGTAAGATGCACTATAGATGTGGTCCCACCAATTACCCTCTCTTCAGCTATCCTCTCCCCTCCTCTCCCCTCCCTTTCCCCATTCCCCATATTCTTGGGCTATAATTGGGTGATAGCCTTCATGTGAAAGCTATAAATTAGTTTCATAGTAGGACTGAGTACATTGGATACTTTTTCTTCCATTCTTGAGGTACTTTGCTAAGAAGAATATGTTCCAGCTCCATCCATGTAAACATGAAAGAGGTAAAGTCTCCATCTTACTTTAAGGCTGCATAATATTCCATGGTGTACATAT
>CAUYON010183969.1:0-60479 GCA_963573935.1 Arctocebus calabarensis | reverse complement strand
CCTGTAGTCCCAGCTACTTGGGAGGCTGAGGCAAGAGAATCACTTAAGCCCAAGAGTTTGAGGTTGTTGTGAGCTGTGAAACCACAGCACTATACTGACGGTGACATAGTGAGACTATGTCAAGAAAAGAAAAAAGAATACTTACTGTGTGCCAGATGGTTTGTATACATTATCTTATGTAATACAACACATTTTAGAAGAGAAAAGTGAGGCAAAATTGCCTTTAGCAAGTGAGGAAACCGAGGCACAGAAGAGTTAAATGGCTGCCCACCCTGTCAGTGGCAGAGCCAGGAATTGAACACAAGGCTAACTCCAAATTCTATGCTGTTTTTTGCTTTCACCAATAGTATGTCTCTCTAAAATCCACATGTTTTTATTTAAGATTTTTGAGCTTCCTCTTGCATCCCAATAGGAAGACGAGAGCTTCATCTTGCTCTCCCAACTGCTGATATCGTGTTATTTAACAGCCACAACTACATCTTCATCCCAGCCCTAGCGTAGTGCCTGGCACGTGGTAGGTACTTGAGGAAATCTTAAAGGGATTCTTTTGGTGAAAAGCAAGCAAGCATACAAATAAATCCCTATTCACATCCATGTAATCCAGAGGCCGTTTTGAGGAAGGGGAAGGAACAGAGCAGCTCTTCGCTGATTCCTGGAGAGTTGTTTCCTGTGCACATGGGAGAGGGCTGGTCCTTTAGGATTCACAACCCTACAACACTTGCCTCTCGGTCTATTTATCAAGACCTTAATATTTTCACTCCTTGGCAGTGAAATTTACTTACTTTGGGATTTGAGTGTAGAGGTTTATTCATATGCTGAAGGAATTTGCAGTTTATTCATCAAGACATTTAAAAATCTTACTTGTTTAAATTAGTGTAGTGCTATCTCTTGCTTTAGAAAATGACTTCAGCCAAACTCCATCCTGTTGGATTTAATTATCATCATCCTTTTAAGGTTCAGAATTTCTTATCCTCTCAGGAAATTTAATGTAACATCCTAAGATAGGAAAAAAAAAATGGCAGAGGGGGAAGAAGTGTTCACCAAATGGAGACACAGGTCCTTTAATAAACTTCCTGCTTACTGCTTATAAAAATATAATAAAATGAAATTAAAGCAGGCCTTAAAATGGATTTGCAGGGGTAGGAAAATGAGGGTTTATAGGCTGCAGCTTGTTTTTGTAAATAAAATTTCACTGGAGTACAGCCTTGACCATTTGTTTACATGTTGCCAGTGGAGGTTTTCAGGTCACAACTGCAGAGACCTAATGGTTCCCCAAACCTGAGATATTTACTCGCTAGACCTCTAGGAAAAAGTTTGCAGAACTGTAGAACTACAGATTTAGGAAAAATTAGGAGGTCTGGGATTGTTTAATATGGGGAAGAGAAATCTGAAGACAATAAATTTACTTGTATTTTTATAAGGATATTATATAAAAACTGATGACTCTTGGGTTTTAGTTTTCTGCAAGGATAAATCTAGTGGAAACTGATTTACTCTGCAGCAAGATAATAAGGAAGAATTGTCTGGCCCCAGAGTTATAATCTGGCATGCCCTCTAAGGCAAGTCTCACACATTCATGGTTACATACACAGCACAAAATGTATTCCTTTTTGGCACCCCAAAACCCACTATTAAAGATTACTTCCCTGGTTTTTTTCCTGGGTTTTGGCACACACAAAAAATACATTCCTTTTGATTTGGTTTATCAGTCACAAATCTGCTATCAAATATAATAATTGATAAAGGGGTAACATTCTGAGCTATCAGTGGCACTTAATACTTTGTCAAGGATTAATTAGACCTTCATAGGACTAATTAATTAGTCCTAATTAATTAGAATGAAAAGGAGAAAATGAAGGAATCTTTTGGATAGGGAGAGATAAAGGAAAGAGGCAGGGCACTGGGAGCAGGGTGACGGCTGAGGTCCTAGGTTAGTGGAGGTGCATTAGATCCTCCAAGACGAGCCCAAATGAGATGGCAGTGCTCTGAAAACAGGTAAGCAGCTAGCGAACGCAGACTAAACTGGCATAACTTTCAGATTTGGTGACTGAGCTTTCCTGGTTTTATAGTTTCATAGACTACAAAAGTAAAGACTCTCAAAGTACACCCTTTACGAATATAAGACAAGTCTTCTTGGAGTGGTCTGCTAACCACTCGCACAGCATTACAGCTATTTATAAGATAAATTCTTAAAACCCTTCCCAGAACTCCTGAATCAGCATTTCGGGGCTGGAGCCTAGGAATACATCTGCTTAACATTTTCCACCTCTGAGAATCTAGTGGTGTTGTGGAGTGGAAAGAACCCTAGGCTTGGAGCTTGAAGGCTTAGGTGTGTGCCCGGGATGCAACTTGCTGGGTGACCTTGGGCTTTCCTTCTAGAGTGGAAGAACAGATGACATAATGCATATCAATAGGCTTAGAAAAACCATGAACCCTTATAACTGATGCTGGTTTTTCTTATGTAATGTGTATTATAAAGAGTGACTTTGAAGAAAAACACATTTGACTTATTTCTGCAGCTCACAATATCCAGTAAATTCATTATTCATAATTTACATAAGGAATTTCTGATTGTCAAGTCCCTTATCCTGCTAGTTGTCTTTTGCTTTTGTTTTTTTTATTTTTAAATTTAATTTTTATTTATTTTTATTCTTTTGCTTTTAGTTGTGCAGAAATCTTAAAAGTGTAATAGTTGAGAAGAACCGCCTTGCCTTTTAAAAAGTCCTTTTGAGTCATTCTAATTTTTTCCAGGAAAACAGTGCTTTCCATGTATTGTTATGATGTAGGAACCAGTCACCAGTAACATCTAATAGGTGTTATTAAGCATTCTTACTCTTTCTTCTTGCCAGAGAAGCTGTGTTCTCTAGGGTGTACTCCAGGAGACGGCCTCGTCCAGTCCCACCTCTCACTCAGCCTCTTTGCTGGCTGCCAGCTCCAGGCACTAGTTGTCTTGCTGTCTTCTCTGCAGTCTTGAAAGAAACAGGGACTAACAAGCACAAGGGAGCCAACTGTAAACATGCAGAAAAACTGCCAGATGTGCTCTGGCGGCTTCTGCCTCCCTCTCTGCCTTGCCCTTGAGCATGCCAGTCTGCAGAACAGGATCCAATCTCCACACAGGCAACAGATTCTTCTCAGTGGGAACCCACATTGGCCATGCTGATGCTAATTCACTCCCCTGCAATTTAGCAAGGAGAGCAAAGAATGGCACCTTCTTTTTTCTCTTTAAAAAAATCAGTAGTAGTAGCAATAATATTACCTGGACAAGAGGAGCCTCACTAATGCTATCCCTGGGGTCATCTGGTGACCACCCCTTGTTGTCCCAGTATTGCCCTGGATGCTGTCAGACAACCCTCTCTTATGTATCAGGTACAACTTTACAGTTGCTGAAAGAATGATACTGTTTGCAAAGGTTCTTATGACAGTCAATTACTCAGAAGCCACAGAGATCATGATAAAAGTCATTCTAGGAATTAAGGTAGTGAAAAAACACCCCCCCCCAGTGTAAAACGATGAGCCATGTAACAAAAAAAGGAGCTGGTTACTTAAAGCCCCACAGATTTTTATAATTCACTTTACATGTTTTAATAATTAAAATTATTTCTTGAGGAATTGATTTTCTCAATGGTTTATCAAAAGGCTTCATCAGTCTTCATCAATTCTGAACATATTAAATGGTTGTTAGCTCAGAATTGCAAAGTTTGTTACATGGCCTATCGCTCCACCATGACTAGATGGTTTACGTGACCACCTATGGACACAGGTAAGGACCGTCTGAACCAGCCCTGCCCCTCTGTCCCTCTTTGGCTCCTTAGCTGTAATGCTAGACCAGTACTGTGAGGTTTGAACTAAAAGACTTGACTGGTAGAAGATAAACAAATCCACTCTCTTTTCCTCAAGGGATATTACGAGGAAAGCTCATTACTTATGTTTGCTCAGTAATAGTAATAGAGATTATTAGTGATAGAAGAAAAGTTTTTCGAACTTCAATTACTTTTCCCTGTGGGTTAAATAGAGATATGGATCTCATTTCCAAAGCCCAATACACTATTTGGTTTGCTTTCAATAAAATATCTATGAAGTGTCTTCAGCATGATTCCTATTTAATGGGATTTGGTTGTAAAGCTTAATTCATATCAGATTTTCTAAATGAGAGATCACTGTCAACTTATTGTTAATTGAATTCAATAAAATCAAGGTTTCTATAATTAATGTGAAGCACTTAATCTTTTAGCTCCTTGAATGAATGTAATTTTCTAAACACAGGTATCTTCATGAAATAGCAACATTTTGAGGAAAATAAATGTATTGTGACTTCCTTCTTAATATAAAATTGATGTCAAATTAAATACAGCTGGCCTTCTGTATCCACGGGTTCTGCATCTGTGGATTCAAACAACCAGGGATCAAAAATGTAGTTAAGCTTTCAATGCTTTCATTTATGTTGAACATGTACTGACATTTTCCTTCATCATTATTCTTTAAATAATACAGTATAGCAACTGTCTGTATAGAATTTACATTTTTTAGGTGTTATAAGTAATACAGGATGATTTAAAATATATGGCAGAACTTACCTACCCGCCCCCCGTAAAGCATGATCTCCATGGTCATAGAAAGTAAATTGGAAAAATATATAGTAAGAAAAAAATGAAGTGTGACAGTCACTTATGGCAGAACATGTGTAAGTTACATGCAAATACTATGCCATTTCATCTCAAGGACTTGAGCATCCATGGATTTTGGTATCTTTAGGGGCTTCTGGAACCAATCTCTCACGGATACTGAGGGCCCACTATATACCCAAATCTTTTAAAAATACAATAAAAGAAAAATTATAAAATATTAACAAACTGATCATATGTTACCATGATGGTGTTCAGAACGTCAGTCCAAATTAAGTATAGTAATAGCTAAGAAATGACATAGTGCAGTACAAAGAGCAATGGTTTCATTGTCAGTAGACATGAGTTACATGCCTTCCTGTGCCTCTGAAAGACAGTAGTCCATTGGTTTTCCATGGGGCATTTATCCCAAGACCCTCACTCTTAGAAATGCAGACAGTACTAAACCTCCTATATGTTTTTTTTCTATGCTATCATACTGATGATAAATCTTAATATATAAATTAAGTACAGTAAGAGATTAACAGCTGCCCTTTGGCATATCCAAATTGCCAGCGTCAGTACTCTTGTACTTTGGGGCCATTTTTAAGGAAACTAAGAGTTCCTTGAACACAAGCTCTGTGACGGTGCAGCAGTTGAGCTAATGAGCCAGTTGGCTACTAGGTCACTAAGGATCTGGTAGCATCTTTGATATGGGTTATATTGTAGGAAGGGATGATTCATGTCCAGGTAGGAGGAACATCAGGCGGTATCATCACAGTGTTCAGAATGTCACACAATTTAAAACATGAATTTTATATCTGGAATTTTTCACTTAATATTTTCAGGCCATAGTTACCATGGGTAAATGAAACCACAGAAAGTGAATCTGCAGATATGGGGATCCATACCCCCATTGGGTAAACCACCAGCCTTTCTGGGCCTTGTTTATGTCGGTGAGATGAGAGTGTTGGGCTAGGTGGAAGGATTCAGGTTTCTTTCACTGTTACTGTTCTCTGATTCTATATTCTCTAACAAGGTATCAGAAACTTTTTTACCTTAATTTTTTTACTTCGGAAAATTTGAAATATTCCTCAGAGTAGATAGAACACTGTAGTGAACACCCAGAGACCCGTCAAGCCACCCCAGCAATCATCACTGTACAACCAATGTTCCCCTTCTATACTTCTATCCACTTACCCCCCTCCTGTATTGTTTTAAAATTAATCCCAGATGTTAGATTCTCTAGCACCCTAAGGTCTTAGAAATTTTATTTAGTTTTTAACAAGCCTCAAATTGTCTCACTATTTCTTTACTCTCCATTTGTAAAATGAAAATTTTGAGATAACTATAGAGTCACATGCAGTAATAAGAAATGGTTAGCAAGGTCCCACATGCCCTTTGCCCAGTTTTTTCCATTGGTAACTTGTTGCAGAACTACAGTATAATATCACCATCAGGATACTGACATTGTTCACATTTCCCTGGTTTTTCTTGTACTTGTGTATGTGTTTCTGTACAATTTTATCATTTGTATCCGCCACTGCCATCAAGATAAAGAATAATTCCATCACCACAAGCGTTTCCCACATTGCTCCTTTATAATCGAATCTTCTACCCCTTCTTTACACATACCCTCTAAACTAATTTGCTCTCTTTCTTCCTTTCAAAAATTTTATATAAGTGGAATCATACAATATATAACCTTTTGGAGTTGACTTTTATCACTTAGCATAATTCCCTGGAGACTCATCCGGGTTTTGTGTGTATCAATAGTTTGCTCCTTTTAATTACTAAATAGTATGGTATGGATGTACCACAGTTTGCTTAACCATTGACTTGGTGAAGGACACCAGAACTGTTTCAAGTTTTTAGCTATTCAGAATAAAACTGCTGTGAACATTCGTGCATTTGTATTTCCTTGATGGCTAATGATGTTGGATGTCATTTTCATCTGCTTATTCGCCATGTATATGTTCTTTTTGCATTTTATTTTGCATTTTTTGCATTTTTATTTTGCATTTATATGTTTATTTTGCATTTTTATTTCTCCATTTACTTCTTTTCAAACTTTGGGGTGGGAATGGGGTTGCTGATGAATTTACCCATGTAGTCTGTTGTACCTAATTGGGAGGAAACAGCAGACTGAAATAGAACATGTTGCTTACTAGCGTTCTCAGCTCTGTACTAGAGTTTCTGAGAATACAAAAAATGAGTAAGACAAAACCTTTAGTCTTGAAGTTCTAAAACCATCTGGCACTTTTAACTGTAAAGGGAAGCAGAAAATATATAGAAGTCTGAGATTTCCAAATTGCATGACTTTAAGGGATGATATTTGCATGAGTATCACAAAGGTGACTAAGAATGATGGGAAGAACCTAGCAGACACAAGTCAAGGATTCAGGTTCATCTGCCATGAGTAATGGATACAAAAATCCATTGCTCAGAGCCCTGAGCAAGACTGGGTGACACAGTAGCAGTCCTAAATAGAGGGCAAGCACCCTTGCCTTTCAGATGCCACAAATGCACTCAGCTGCCAGTGAGAACAGTGACTAGAGAAGACTTCTAACGGGCTCTACAAGAACCTTTTTCTGTTCTCTCCCCCTTATTTCTTGCGCCTCCTGCCTATACTGGAGAATGTATACCTATGTCTAACTGATCACCAGTTGCAAGTACCTGGGGTCAACCTGAGCACATTCCTGAGTGCTTAATTGGAGTTTGGGTGAAGGATATTGTTTCCAAAAATCTTATCCTCCCTAACAGCACAAGATCTTGGGCAGTCTATTTCTGTAATTTTCTGCAGAAATTAATGACCCAATTTTTAGATTTCTTATACACTAAAGAATTGCAGATAGTGGTCTAAAAGGAAAAATAGCTGAAGAGAAGAATAGAGAATAAATACACACATGGAGAGACATACACACATAAACACACACCCTTAATTTATGGTATTGATAATATTTAAAATCAATGGGAAAAAGATGGATTATTGAAATTGGGAAAAAGTTCACACACTATACATAAAGCAAAATTCAGATGGATTAATGAACTAGATGTTAATTTAAAAAATATGTCTATACATAATAAAGGAATTTAACATTTTAATAATTTTTAAAAGGGAGGTAGGGCATAGCAGGAGGCCTTCTAATGAAGACATGTAACCCAGAAGTTATAAATAAAAGTGTAGAGATTTGACTATATAAAACAAAAAATTATAATAAAAAGTACAATCAACAGAGTTGAAAGAAAACTAAGTGAAAAAGGTAGGCCAGGCACAGTGGTAATCCCTGTACTATGGGAGGCCCAGGTGGGAAGATTTCTTGAAGCCAGGAGTTTGAGACCAGCCTGGGTCACTAGCCTGGGCCACATAGTGAGACCCCATCTCTGTAAAATACAAAAAAATTAGTCACTTGTAGTCCCAGCTACTCGGGAGACTGAGTCAGGAAGATTGATTGAGTTCAGGCATTTGAGCTACAAGCGGACCACTACACTCCAGCCTCCAGCCTGGGTGACAGAGCAAGCCTCTGTCTCTAAACAAAGAAATGTTTTATTATGTATGTATATATGTCACACATATCCTTGTACATCTGTTCTTCTGTGGTGCAGACATATATATTTATTTCTAATAGTAAATTATTATTTCTAATATACAAAGAGCTTATATAATTCAACAAGAAAAAGGAAAACTAAGTATCAGAAATAGATAAAGAATGAGCAAATCATGGGAAAAGACAAATTATCAATGAACATATGAATAACTGCTCACCTTCACTAGTAATTAAGAAACTAGAAATTAAAACTAAATGAACTGCACTTAAAAATATATCAAATAGGCAAACATTGAAAATAAATTATATTCAGTATTTAATGGATATTGGAAAGGGACATTCTCAGACTTTTTGTGGGGAGGAATATAAATTAATACAGCCTTTTTCTGTGGACATGTGGGCAGTGTCTCTTGATTTCAAATGCACAAGCCTTTTGGTACAGTGAGTCTGCCTTTAGGAATCTGCACCATAGAAAAACAGAGGTGTGCAAACAGAGGTGGATATATATACTAGGATATTCATTGTGGCATTATTTGTAGTAGCAGAAAATTATAATGAACCTAAAATAACTGGCAATATGGAAATGTTAAAAAAAAAAACCAAAAAGCAGCTATGATGTAGTCATACAATGGAATATAGTGCAGGATTAAAAGTTGCTAAATCTATAGCACTGACATGGCAGCATGTGGAAGGATGCCCGTGAGTGGAAATATCCACCCTGAGAGCATATGTATATATAGCAGTATTTAATCTGAGACAGAGAGGGGGGTGTGGAGGAGGTGTGTATGGGTTTGTGTGCCAAAAAAACTTAAAAGTCTGGAAAAATGCACATTGGCTTGCTAAAGTGGTTACACATCTGAGGTATAGGAGTGCTAGGATTAGAGGAATTTCACTTTTTCTTTTATGTACTTGTGCAGTATTTGTAATTCTACTCTATCACCAAGATATAATTCTTTCATAATGTTAAGGAAGGCGATTATAAATGCCAAACAACTCAACCATTGACCAAAAAGAAGGAATTTGGTTAAAAGAATTGCTGTAAAAGAAGGGATAAATATCTGCCTAATGAAAATTAAAAACAAACAAATAAGAAAAAAACCAGAAAAACCTCTCTCTTGCTACTGTTATTAATTTTCTCTATTTGGGATATTTATTTCCGTGATTTCTCCCTGATTATTTTATTGTGTTTGATTGATAGTGTTTACTGGAGTTTAATGAAAAGTATTTTGTGAATACTTCTACTTGAGATTTATCCTTTGTGATGTCTTCCCAGTGAACTGAGTGTGAGTGGGGAATTACAGAAATTAACTGGAAAGGAGATACAGGTCTGGAAAGTAGTGGCTTTGCTTATCTTCAGAGGAAACCTTATTTCATATTCATAAAGTTTGAAATTTTTCCTGTACTTCTTTCTGATTGTTCATTGTTGTTGTTACTGTATTAATGAAAATTAGAATGTGCCAAACCAACCTGCTTCATTCCTGCTAGTACTCCTTTTATTTCAAAGGAAATTGTTCAACCTCAGTAACTAAGTGAATGTGGACAGAACCAGACTCTGACTCAACATGTCCAATTAATTGCTTCTAAACATTAAGATACATTCTTTAAAACACCCCACACATAATTAAAAGAAAAAATCAACCAATAAAGAATGATTAGGTGAGAAGTGAGATGACTATCATCATCTCTGTTTACAAAACCCTGTTTATGTTGACATTAATATTCGCCATCTATCTATTATAAATCAAGATTTATTGTAGAAATATACCAATGATAGCACAATAACAAAGAAAACAGAATCATCTCAGGTTTTAAAATATACCTAACAAACTCGACCTCTTGCAAAATAACTTTCTTATTCAAAGTGGAACTGGGGATTGTTCAGCACACAATGAATCATCTTTTGGCAAGTACAATAGAATCTTTAGGGACATTTCACAGCCTCTTGTTCAATTGTTAGAATGTTTTTAGCTTTCACAGGTAGGGAAGCAGGTAGCTTGTATTGCTATCATCTTGTTGCTAAAATTGTATGGTAAAGGTTTTTCAGAGTTGTTATTGCAGTAGATGTTTGCTTTTTTTTTTTTTTCCTTTCCTGTTTCTTTACTCAGAGCTGCTTTGTCTCTTAAAAACAATCTGGAATTACTTAATGCTAATGTTTTCTGGTTTTACTATTTACCCAGGACTCAAATGTTAAACATTAATATGGGAAACACCCTTTTCCTTACATCATAGCCCAATGTTTATTTAACTGTCATTTTGCAAGAAGAAAATCTCATTTTTTTCCCTCTCCATGTTAATACTTTTCTTATTGACAAACACATTTTGCTTTTGTTTTTGCAGGAGGCTTCAGAAATACCCTCAGATGATTTTGAAGTGACTGGGACTGCAGCAGTGGCGTCCGAAGTGATTAAATATGAGTACCATGTCTTATATTCCTGTAGCTACCAAGTGCCTGTACTTTACTTTAGGGCAAGCTTTTTAGGTAAGACTGGATCTGAAGCTAAAAGTAAATTCATAACATCTACATATAAGGCAGAAAGCATATTTGGAAAATTATTCTCCAGAGGAAAAAAAATAAGAGTTAAAAATAAGAAAACTGTGGGTGAGGTAAGGTTTTACCAGTAAATTTTCTCATGCTTCAGAAAGAGTATCAAGACTTCAGAGTGAATGATATCATCCCAGCCTTAAGTCTCATCTTCAGATTCTTGGCTTTCTGCCTGAAGTTGACTAAGCCCCCTGGCCCTTTTTTCCCTTTACTTTAAACAAGCAGGAACAACTTAAAGCTACAATGTTTATTTACTTCTGACTATACAGTAAGAATTTCTTTGAATCTCAAATGATCCCATTAACTCAAAAGCCCCGCCCCCCGTGCCTCCTCCCCCAATAGCTGATAATTACTTCAAGAAATGTTTATCAATTAGCTTAAGCTGTATTTAAAAATAGCACTAACATTTCCTTCAGCCATCTATACATCTCCAGCGCTTTGGCTTCCTGCGATGCTGTTACTAAACTCTTTCTCCTGCCAAGAAGGTGGAACACTCTGTCTCCTTGGAGGCCTTTGCTAATAAAGCTTATTTAATCAGCAGCCACATGGCATCCTCCCCTGCAGTGCAGCAGTGACTCCCCACTAACATCCACTGCCTAAGCCCAGTGAGTGCTGGGGCACCCTGGCACCCTGGCTTGGCCCTGAGATAAGCTCCTTGTCCAGCCCCCTCCCTGCCCTATTTCTCCTTTTCTATCTGGCCTTATTAGTAGCATTTTGCATTTTGAACAGCCTTCTAACTTTTTCTGGATATCTAAGACATCTGAATTTAGCCAATGATATTTTATTTTTAATTAAAAAGTAGCTTAAGCTGCTTTGAATGTGTATTTGGTAGATTTAATCACTTGCTGCCTTATATTGTTTAATGGTCTCTAATTTTGCAGTGTTGGCGGTTTAACAAGCACTTAGGATTTAAAACACAAGAACAAATTCTCATAGACTCCCCGGTGAGAAGATTTTAATCTGAGGTGCAGTTCTTAAGAACTGACAATTTGGGGTAAATTTTCAACATGGGACACGGGGATTGAGGACACTGATAGTTCACTAATGCACAAACTCTTGCTGCAAATTTATCCGTATAATTATAACAAGCTTTCAAAACACTTATTGTGTTATAATTATGTTTGATTTGGAGCCCAGAGGTTAAAGGAGGTTTCTTGTCAGTGAAATGTACTATGCAGATGCAAAAAATATAGCAGGAGCTATATTTATTATGCAGGGGGAGGAAAATGTCTTTCTTGGTTCTGGTGTGCAATAGCTCTACCTAGGACCTTCTAGATTCAAAACCAAGTCGTGGCTGCAGGTAGAGGAAATAGGACACTTCTTCAGTACTGTACTTTCATATAATTAGTATTCACCATAAGCAGTTAATCACCAGAGAAGAGCTCCCAGAGACAAAACAAGTTGTTTAGCTTGTCAGCATTAGGGAATCAGAGGTGTTGAAACATGACTGCTTCTAGCTGGAAGTGGGTCTTGCCAAGGCCGGCGGATGAGCTCATACGTGTTCTTTGCTCTTATGTGCCAACAGCTCCCCTTACAGTACAGCACAGTAATTGTTCCTGCAAGTCCAATTATGTTTTAATGACATTAGTATACTTCCTATGATTCTTTCTTTATGATTTTCTGTTCTAAACTAGCCTTCTTAGATTCTGTTTATGTAATTTTAAGGTGCTCTTCATTTATGCCTAGTAAAGGAAAACCAAATTTATACGAGGCAGTCTTCATTCCCCCACTCCCATTCTGTGTTGTACAGAATTGGGTATTAGGAATTTTAAAATTCATTTCAGTCCAGAATTCATTTAGTGCTTGTTCAGGTACATTAAAGAATCAAATTTAATTTTTTGCACAGAGTACTAAATGTTTTCTGGTAGAGAAACATGAAAAATGGTTCTTTTCTTTATCATATATTCTAATAATTTCTTTTTTCTTCTCCACCAAACTTAACCTCATGAATATTCTAAAAATGTATGTCTCTTTACTATAGAGTCATAATTTTTCATTTATTCCTCTTAGTCCATTACCTTTTCCTGGGATGTCTGATTACTCTGACCTATCATCTATTTGTTAAACAAATCTTTTGTCAGTGTGGTGAATGGATTCCTCACATCTTCCTCTTATTCCAGGTCCAGATTTTTCTTTGTCTCATTCTGAGAGAGTTCCGACCTAGAAATAGGATGACTGTAAAATTTCTTGCCCAGGGGTCTTTTTTTTTGCTTCAAAAATAGTTCACTTAGCCTTGTTTTTGACAGATATTTAGAATTTATTTTGCATTTGCTTGTTCATAAAAATTAATTTCTGTGCTTTGTTCTGAATTTTCTTCCTATACTCCCCCTCTTTTATTTTTTTTTAAAGCAAAAGCAAAGCAAGTAGTAAATAGACATTACTCTTTCTTGTATCAGCTGGTTTAGATTTCAGGAGAAATCTTTATTTCATTTCTTTGGACTATGAATCAAATCCATTGGACTATGAATTCCTCCTGTTCCTCTATATGGTCCAGTGTCTACCAGGTCAACTACTGCCCAGGATTTAGCTAATGTGCCCTACTCTTATTACTGCTACATCATGTCATGTCACACCACACAGTCTGCAATATCATAAGTTGCGCTCTATCAGAATTACTTGTTTTCTTGTCTTCTATAGGATGGTTAGCTAGAAGGTAGGGCTTTAAGGTAAAAGGAGGAGCAAAGGAAATTACTGTTGAGAGTCTACAAAGTGAGAAGCATTGTTTATGGCCCTGTGCGTGTGTGAGCCATATATAGCTTATTCAGCTGTGGCATAGCCTTGATGAGTGTTTATTAAATGAGCCAATAATGATGAATTTCTGACCATTTTGAAAACAGCCCATAAAAGAGACTATGTGATGGTGCCTGTTCTGACTGCCCTGATGGGCTCTAAGGAGGAAGTAATGCTGTTGTCTCTAGGAGACCCAGCACCTAAACCATCTATATATCTTCACCCATTAGTCTGACACTTTTCAGAAACTGTAAGGTTAGTGGAGTATGAAAAAGAAAAGGTCCTGAGGACTCAGAACTGGGCATCTAAACTAGCTGGGCAGCTGCTTCACTTCTATAAACACATATTTTTATGTGATCCTAGGAGGCAGACAGCCAGGTTGAGGCAAGATTCTGCATCTGGTTGCCTCTCATTTCTACACTCAGTTCCCCAGGGAGTAACATGAACTTAGGAGAAGAAGTAAGGCCAGTGCTGTGGCTCACACCTGTCATTCTAGCACTCTAGGAGGCCAAGGGGGGAGGATTGCTTGGGTCAGGAGTTTGAGAGCAGCCTGAGCAAGAGCGAGACCTCATTTCTAGTGGGGAGAAAAATAGAAAAACTAGCTAAGCATTGTGGCAGGTGTCTGCAGTCCCAGCTACTTGAGAGGCGGAGGCAGGAGAATTGCTTACACCCAGAAGTATGAGGTTGCTCCGGTTGTGACGATACTACTGCATTCTACTCTACCTGAAGCAACACAGTGAGACTCTGTCTTAAAAAGGAGAGAGAGAGAGGAGAAGAAAGAAGTCCGTCTTTCTCAATGTTCTATTTTTCTCTGACTCTCGTCACTGTAGGTTTGGGAGGGATAGTGGTTATATCATTTGCCTCCGAGCAGTGCATGAGAGGTGATCACAGTTCCATTGGATAATAGTAAACAGCCTCTGAAGAGTGCTTTGTAGTTTAGGAGCTCCATTTCCACACAGAGCAATGACATCTTCAAGGGCATGCTGCTTTTTTCTCTCTATTTTTACAGCACACTGTATTAAAGAATTATTTATATCATACCAAAGCCTTCTATCTCCTCTCCATCATTCTCATCATTCCACAACCCTTTTATGTTCCATTTTCCTTTTGGGGGCTTGGCTTTGATGAAAAGCTGGTGGTGTTAGAAATATGGCAAAAACCTTAGGAATATACATAATGGCTTTGGCTTCACCAGAGTCGTAGGCTTAAAAATTTCCCCTTACATTATAACAAGTGATTTCTATATTTATTTCTACTTGAATTCTGATTTCTCTCTTCCTTATATCTTTTGTTTTCCTTTGTTCTCTACTGAAAAAAATGAACCAGTGGTTCTTTTCATTTTCAAAATATTTAATTCTTTGGCTGACATATGGGTTCTTCTTGGGAACTGTTTTGACACATTTCTTTAATTGGTGAGAAAGGGTGCTGGGTGCTTTGGAATAGAGAAGGAAGCATTTCTTCCGTTTAGCAACCGAATGTCCTTTCTGGAGATCCATTCTATTATTGACCCAGAAAGTCAGGGTATAGAATTAAAAATGTAGCCCACATTTTTCATGTGAAAGATTTGTCCACTTGTTAGAGGCCTAAAGGATGTTCATGGAGAAACAGAATGAAAGAAATAATCAAAGAATAATTCCTTTTGAAAGGCAGCATGAACCAAACCAAGATAAAGGCCAAGAGAAAGACAGAATAATGGAAGGTTTGGAATTAAAGCAATGTATAAAACATCCAGGAGGAAGAGGAAGAGGGTTGTCCAAGGTTTGGAACAAAAAGCAGTCTTTGGAGTAACAGAGTGATAGAAAAACAGGAATAATGAGGATTGGAGGAAGCTGAAGATTGAAAGCGGAATATCCGTTGGATACATTCTATCCGCTGGAAGAATGGCTTTTCAGGAAAAATTACTATTACCCCCATACAGTGAGAGTCAGGGCAGCTTGTTGCACAGAAAGAAAAAAGTGGATCAGAGAGACTTAAAGACTTGGGCAAAAATGATTCTAGCTAACTATTACAAGAAGAAAATAGAGAGCAATTTGATATATAATTTAAAGTCTTACTTGATTGTAAAGAGTCTTTAAGAAAGTTTATATATTTATATTTGTACTATACTTATATTTAGATAGATAACACATCTAGCCAAAATCACAATGCACTGGAATGTGAATTTTGGTGGATTAAAAAGAGATTCTAGAGTTTGAAATGAGGTATGATGAGCAAATAGTGTAAATTATTAAGAAAAATAATGAAAAATTATTTAACTAGTACAAATATATTCTAACCAAAAAGTCCAAATAACAGAGGGAATTTAATGAGAATTAGTTATTGAACCATGTAAATGTTTGAAACATTGTGGGTAGTTGGCATAGAGGTTGGATGCTGGGTTAGAACATATGATAGGAAAAGAATCTGATTGAACAAATCAAGCCCCAGTTTAAAAATGTCCTAAAGGAAAGTTACTAAAGGACTGTGCAAGAAAACTACAGAAATAGCTAATTAGCTAAAAGGTTCATGCTAACCTGTGTTAGTAAAAACACCACATATACAAAAGCAAGAGATTATAAATAGACCCAGAGGCCTGGAAGAAAAAAATGAAAGGTAAATAAATTTATTTTCTTATTTCTGTAAGAGACTATATTTTAGTTTCCCTGGATAGGTGAATATTTGTGCCTCCTTAGGGTAGAAACATCTCTTTGCTTATTATTAGCAAAAATATTCCTATTTGAAACATCTTTTAAAACATCCATGAGTGCCTACTGTGCACAGCACAAACTCATTACCCTATTCAATGGGTATTTGGAAACAAATCTCTCCCCAACTTAGACCTCATTTGTTGCTTTTCTCCTCTTTTAAAGTCATCAAAGTCTGTATGTTAAGTGCTGTGTTGCGAAGACAAAGACTACCTTCTCCAGGGGAAGGGGACCAAGTTGAATGGTGGAATAAGGATAATCAAAATGCTAGTACAGAAGTAATAGGTCCATGTTTGGGGGGTATTGAAGTTTGAGGGAAGCCAGGAGTCCAAGTGTCTGTGTACTGGAGTATGAGACCAAGAGGTTAGGTTCAAAACTTCAGAATACTTTGGGTAGGATTAAAAGTATAGTGTCTCCTTTAGAACCAGCAGACCTTAGGTGTAGATATCTGTCTGGAGGTATAGTCTTCAGATTTCTTGATTAATAGTAATAATCTCAGGGTTGATGTCTTAGGGATCTTGTGGAGCCAATGTTGTTTTTCTTGGGACAGATTCTGATGCAGAGATTCCTCAAGATGGTCTTATATGTACCTCTACTCAGGTAAGTGTTTACGTAAAAGCTATAGCATTGTTCATATTATTACACAGTGTGGGGATAGTTTAAGATGACTCAAAATTGCTCCCTCTTGTGCTGTTGAACTTGTCTTATAAAAATAGGTTGTAAAACACGTACTTTCTCATGTAATTAAAAACCATCTTACATTAACTTTTACTTACATTAACTTTAACTTACTCCAAATTACTAAATAATATATAGCATTTTAAAAAATTGGGGATGAAGAGTGGCACCTGAGGCTCAGTGAGTAGGGCACCGGCCGCATATACCAAGGGTGGTGGGCTCAAACCTGGCTCTGGCCGAACTGCAACAACAACAAAAAAATAGCTGGGCACTGTGGCAGGCACTTGTAGTTCCAGCTACTTGGGAGGCTGAGGCAAGAGAATCACCTGAGCCCAGAACTGGAGGTTGCTGTGAGCTGTAATGCCACGACACTCTACCAAGGGTGAAAAAAAAATTGGGGATGAAATTTTGAAAATACTTATTAAACACAACTTTTAAACTATCTGTTTATGCCATGTTAGCTAGGTACACTTAGTTGGGAATAATTTCACCTGACCATCACTGACTGAAAAGGATTTATTGAAAGGTAGATCGCAGACAACTGAGGGAAGTGGAATGACAAGGTGAGTGCATGTCTGCCTCCCGTTAGCTTCAGTGATAGGAAGTTGGGGCTCTGCCTTCCTCTTCCTTTGAAATTTCTTTCCAAACTGGAAGCATGTTTGGATACCAAGAAATCAAATACCTACTATATATTTGATGCTGTGGATTTTACATGAGTATGAGAGTGTTTAAAAACATAAATGCAGGCTCGGCACCTGTGGCTCAATGGGCTAAGGTGCCAGCCACGTACACCTGAGCTGGCAGGTTCAAATCCAGCCCGGGTCCGCCAAACAACAATGACGGCTGCAACCAAAAAATGGTGGGGTGTTGTGGCGGGCGCCTGTAGTCCCAGCTACTTGGGAGGCGGAGGCAGGAGACTCGCTTGAGCCCAGGAATTGGAGGTTGCTGTGAGCCGTGATGCTACAGCACTCTATTCCGGGTGACAGCTTGAGGCTCTGTCTCAAAAACAAAACAAAACATAAATGCAGAACATTTAATCAAAGAATTTATTGTAACTATTTAGTCTTTATTCTTAATATTGTACTAATTGGTCTAGAAATAATGTTGATTTTTCATCTATTCATCCATTTGAAAATATAGTAGCACCTTCATTGTTGACCACTGTCCTACACTGACCACCTCCTTAAGTTGACCTAACTTTCATTGACATATACCGCCACATGTGCGTATCAGTACAGTAGCCTGGTTTCTCATGTTGGCCATCTTTGTGTGTTGACCAGTTGTTACAGTCTCTTGAGTGGTTAACTTACAGAGATTCTACTGTATTTATGCAGAGGCTTGAAGATGTTTCTGAAATCAATAAAGGAAATCAGAGATACATGATGCTCTCAAGGAGCTTACAGTCTTGTAAGGTATCCAAGCAGGTCTGAACTTCCCTCTAACAAGTACAGTATGATAAGACCAATAAGAAAGGTAAAAATTGGCACTAGGGCTCATAGAGTTGTGATTACCTTGAACTGGAAGGATGAAGAGAGGCCTTGACTGGGCATGGGATTTGTCCATGCAGTGATGAGGGACAGAGCAAGCCAGTTCTAGGGAGAAAAACAGCAAGGAGAAAATTCTAGATACTCTTAGGGTAAGTAGTGTTGGTAGAGACTAGTTGTAGCACCAATACCACCACCACAGTTAACGTGTGTGCATCACTTTACAGTTTACAAAGAGTGCCTGTATGCAGAGACACATACAGCATAGTGGTGAAAAACACAGGATCTGGAACTAAAAAGCCTTGGTTCTGACTCCTAGCTCTGCACCTTACTGACTCTGTGACCTTAGGCGGTATTATTATTATTATTGAACTTCTATGTTTTTATTCTTTCATTCACCATCTGAAAAAAAATAATTGAAATAATAATAATACCTATTTCATGGTATCTTGAGGACTGTGAGCTGATATAGCAAATGCGGCATGGCATGTAGCACCTTTCAGTCCTGCTAGCTGAGTTATGTGCTTTGATCCCCGCAGTAACATTAGTAGGTAGGAACTGACTTTGTCCTTATGTGCAGACAGAAACACTGAGCACTCTGAGGGATTAAATGATTAATCCAAGGGTACAGAGAAAACTATGGAGCTGCGACTTAAACTCTACAGACTATTTTTTTACCGCATGAAACTTTCATCCAAATAACTGAAACTTAAGATATACATGAGTTAAATTAATTAATTGGTGTTATATATAAGTAAAAAGAAGTGTCCAAAAATCTGTATTTGGAGGATTTTATTTTGATTTCTTGAGATTAATAAAGACACAAAGTGCTGAAATGTTTGCAAGAATAAATGAAAATGAACAGAATTAGCCAGGATGGTAGCTAATATGAACGTACATGAACAATTACACTCATTTCATATCACAATATACTTTTCTCACTGAAGCAAAAATGAATTTTCTCCTTTGGTGGAGCTTCCTGTCTGTCTTACTGTGGAGTATGACGTGAATTTTTATATCCTTCAAAGTTCTATGGAAGACAATATATTGAATAATAACATATTTCATTGTGAAAAATCCTCACTTTCCTAGTGACCACATCAGAACATTCTTAAACTTACTCTGAATAATTAATACTCTTTCTGATCTTCATTTTAGGAATTAAAAAGTTTTAGTGAAACTGTGCACGGTAAGGGTAAAGGTAACATCAGTGTGCTTGCACTGGAGTTAGGTAGTGCTAGTGCAATATCTCATGCTGTTATTGGATTCATGAAAACTAATAGCCCTGAGAAATTTAATTTAGAAAGCTGCACATTTTGAGTAATATATAGATTACTTGACGTGTGGGTTATTATTCAATTGAGAGATTTTATATGAAAATGTTAAATTAAATGCTACTGGCAGTTGCTAAAGATTGTACTTTTTAATTATTCTATTTTCCATCTAATATCTCTTCCTCTTTTGTCATTGACATTTTAGATTACTGACAGAACATTCCTTTAGCTTAAATGTGTTTTATCATTGCAAATAATGTAGGCACATAGTAGGTATTCAATAAACAGTTGGTAAATAAATGAACTCAGTTTGTCATGCTCACTTTGTAGGTTCTTGCTGAAATTATTTTGGCTTTGACTTCAGATTTTCAAATCAAAGGATTTTATTGAGCTTCTCATCCTCAATGTGATTAATGAGATTTCTAAGCATGTTAAAATTGGTGCTATTGAGTATCTTGGCTCTGAAACTAGGGAATTGTTGATTGAGTATGTTTCTGTCTCCTGTGACTGAGGCCAGACAGAAAATAAAGACTCTTTTAACATGGCATAAAGTTTCCGATTAAAGATAATTTGATGTGAACATGTGGGCAAATAATAATGTGTTTCAGGTGCTTCACCAAGTATTTATGTCCACATTTTAATTTTAGATTAAAGTTTGGAGTTTCAGTTTTTATAACTAGATGGAATGTGTAAAAATCTTCAATGTATATATGTCTATATTTTGATTCTTTATATATTTGGCTATTCCAGTTCATTTGTTTCAGTGGAATTTCTAAAAACTTAATATTTTGTTTTTGAAAGAATTACAGTCACAATCATATTTGATTCCATTTTTAGGTATCAATAATGCACGCAGGGTTTTGAAGACATTGTATGATTAAGTCAATAGTTTTGTATAAAACATCTCAAAAGCTATCTTGTGCTTGTGTTTGCTCATGAAAGTGTGAAGTATGACTAGAAAACTGGTGATGAAGGCATGGGAAAGAGAACCCACATTGTACCTTTTAAGGTCATTCTTTTTTTGTTTGTTTGTTTTATTAAATCAGAGCTGTGTACATTAATGCAATCATGGGGTACACTGTGCTGGTTTTATGTACAATTTGAAATATTTTTGTCAAATTGGTTAACAGGTGATTCTTATTGTAGAGACAAAACTATGTTTAGTCAGATATTCTACAGTGTAATTGGTCAACAGACATAAGAAACTCAAAGAGAGAAATAGGAAAAACAAAATTATAGGCTTTTGCCAACCATACTGTGATTACTCAACAACATATTTGGGAACTGCTGGTTTTGAAACTTAGTTTAATCCTTATGGCTAAAAGTTGGCAGATGGTTAGCCATCAAAGGTGAATTTGTCTTGAGATGACAAAATCATTTGGATCCAAATATAGGATATGGGAGTAAAATGGGTATAATTTTTTCCTTTGATTAAATCCTGCATGGGACCACAGAGTAATTAGTTCCTTGTCTAGCTCTGAAGGCAATTCCAGAGGAGCAGTTGTATGGACAGTATTATAGCCTTGTTGGAATAAACAGTTGTTGAATAGTAAGGTAACTTCAACAGGTGACCATTTTGAAGAACAGTGGTCTTTTGAATATTTAAAGCCTGATATATTTATTTTAAATACTCAAAATTTGAACCTTATAATCCCACAAGACCTAGCATGCTACTAGCAGGAGGTGCCAAACACAGAACCATAAGAGATGCTGAAGAGGTGGGGCATGGTGGAGAGGAAAGAGGAGGGGAGGGAAGGGGGGAAAGGAAGGAAGGAAGGGAGAGAGGAGAAAGGAGGGGAGAGGAGAAAAGAGATGTCTAAGAGATTTTGCAGTGGTCCTGGAGAATTTAGCCACGACATGGACTTGTAAGGAGGAAATATTTTGATAAAGATATTACAAATGCTTGTTGCTTTCCTCTCTTTTCCAAAGTGGATTAGATTTGGGGACACAGAGATCAGTTTAGAGAGGCTACTCATCGAGGTTACAACTGTACAGTTAAAGGCTATTTTGCTTAAGATTGAGATGGCTTATCAGTGATTCTCAACCTTCCTAATGCTGCGGTGTATTTTCATTGTTACAAAGGGGTCATGACCCACAGGTTGAGAACCACTGCTTTAGATGTATCATCTCAGGGAGTTTATGCTCTGTTCTGTTCTATCGGTTTCTTCTTTTGAAGAGTTTACTCTTAAAACAATGCCCTGGTTACAAAGAATGAGAAAAGCCCTCAAGTTGGTTCATTAAATTGGGTTGAGAGGAAAACAGGGCTTATTGTGAAAAAAAAAGGCAATTCACAGAAATCAAGTTTGGCCAGGCCTAATTGGGACTGCAGCCAGGGACTCCACTGAGGTAGATACTTTCCTGGCCTCTTGTCTTTGCCCTTCCCTACCTGACCACATGCTTCTCTCTCTGCCTGCCAGCTTCTGCTACTTACTTCTGACTTCTGTATCCCCATAACTTGGGCTTATACGTGGCTGTGGTTTCCCATGATGCCAGGCTTCATCTCCACTTTACCCTACCTTATAGGTCCAGCATTTCCTGCATTGACCTAGGTCCTGGGAATATAGAGGGAACCAAACAGCCAAGGTTCCTGCCCACACAAAGTTCACATTAGAGGTGGGTGAGACCCCTAACTGATGCATAAAGAAAACAATAAAATAATATCAGAAAATGTTGTGTACAATGAAGACAATAAGAATTTGTGTTTCACTTCAGACTCTTGGGAGAGGTACAGAATTCAATTCTTGTCAAACCTAAGTTAGATGACACCACTCATTTACTACACATAAATTCCTGCAATAATTCCTCATTTCAAAAGTCAGCATCCTTCTTGGAAGAAACTATAGGAGTAATTCTTCATGATCTCAGATTAGGCAAAGATTTCATAGATATGACACCAAATACACAAGCAACCAAAGACAAAAATAGATAAATTAGATGACCTTTTTTGCCTAAAGGACACTGTCACAAAAATGAAAGACAGCCAACAGAAATGGAGAAAATATTTGCAAATAAATATATTTAATAAGGGACTTGTATCTAGAATATGTAAAGAACTCCTATACCTCAATAATAAGATAAATAACTCAGTTACAAAAGGAGAAAAAGATCTGAATGAACTCTTATCCAAAGAAGATAGAGACTAATATCTTGAAAATAGTATGAAAATATACTCAGTGTCACTTGCAATAGGAAGATGCAAATCGGAAGTGTGAGATGCCACTTCACGCATACTAGGATGAGTATAATTTAAAAGCAAAAATAATATTAAGGGCTGGGAAAGATGTGGAAAAAGCAGAATCCTCATTTAACTGATGGTGGGATGTAAATAGTGCAGCCATTTTGAAAAAAATGTCTGGCAGTTCCTCAAAAGGTTAAACAAAGTGTTCCCATAAGACCTATCAATTCCATGCTTAAGTATATATCCAAGGGAAAAGAAGATACTTGTCCATGCAAAAAACTTGTAGGTAAATGTTCATAGCATTGTTATTCATAATGGCCCCAAAGTGGAAACAACCTAGATGTCCACCAGTTGATAAGTAGATAAACACAATGTGCTATTGTAACACAATGAGATGTAATTTGGCTATAAAAAGAAGTGAAGTACAAATACATGCTACAACATGGATGAACCTTGAAAACATTATGCTACTGGTGAAAGAAACCAGTTACAAAAGCCCATGTATTGAATGATTCCATTTCTTTGAAATGTACAAAATAGACAGATTCATAACATCAGAAAGTAAATTTGCGCTTTCCTAGGACTGGGGACATTGGGTGGGTTGAAAGTGAGGAATGACTGCTGCTCATGAATTTGGGTTTTTTTTTTCTTTTGGGTGATGAGAATGTTCTAGTAGGGATGGCTGTACAACTCTGAATAGTTTTGAATTGTACACTTTAAGTGGGTAGATAGTATGTATGTGAATTACATTCCAGTAAAGCTGATGTCTTCAAGTGTTAGTGACCTTCAAACAGTGCTAGTGACCCTCCATCCCTTCCCCACCTCTGTGGTTTTTCCACTGGTTGGTCCCTCTCCCTGGAATACTATGCCTCCCAGTGACTTTCTCAATGAAGTCTAAAATTGCAGGTCCACTCCTGGCTGGCATTCTCTAGTCTGCTCTACTTTTTCTTTTCACCACAGTATGTATCACCCCCGACTTACATACAGTTTGCCCATGTTCTATGTTCATTGTTTACCACCTACCCCCACCTACAACGTCACCTCCATGAAATCAAGGACCATTGTTTTGGTAACAAAAGCTTAGAGAAAATACCTGTATATAGTAGGTGCCAAATTATGTAAACTTCTATTTTCTAAAATTAAGTTTTTATCTCATTACTCCAGAGAGAATCTTGATGTGGGGGATGATTAGTTCTTTTCATTTGAATTAAAACAGTTATTTTTCACTTTGACTTAGTAATTTCTCTCTAAGGAATTGATCAAAAGAAAATAATTCAAAGGAAAAAAATTGTTTTGGCTTACTCTGTTACTACCTTGTGCCAGGTATTATTTCAAAGTTTATAATAATTTAATGACCAACCAATAAATTATGGTATATCATCTTAGTATAGTATCACATAACCAGCAAAACCATAGTGATACCTTTTATGACGTTTTCTATAATCTGTGTTTTTTTTTGTTTATTTGTTTTTCGAGATGGGGATCTTGCTATGCTCTTATGTGTCCATAAAGTTTGTGTGTAATTTAAAAGCAATAGTATTTCAGGTTGGACTAAGAACTCCTGGGCTCAAGCAATCCTTCCGTCTCACCCTCTCCAGGGAGTTATAGGGGTGAGCTGCTGTACCTGCATCGTGATGGCAGTTTGCCAAGGCTTGCATTCCAGTTGTAAAGGCTGGAAATGATTAATGTATAAACAAGTAAGGTAATTTCAGAGGGTGATACTTGTCATGAAAAAAGTACAACAGGGCAAAGGATTAAGGTTCGTACGAGCATGTGGTGGGATAGAGTTGCCATCTGACCGAAGGCTGATTCTCAGGGAAGAATGGCAAAGCAGGTCAGTCACCAGGGTCTAGAGTTCCAAAATGTTTACCATGGAGGAATAGAGCCTGGTGCTCAACAAAGGAAAAGTTAGGTTAGATTTATGTTTTAAACTAATTAGAGGATGAGGATCAAGCATTGGAGGACATGGGCCTGACAAAGGCTACTTTTGGAGGCTTGAATCTTAAACTCCAGGGCAGTGGGAATGGAGTGGAGAGCACAGCTGTTAGAGAGATTTAGAATATAGTACTGGGCCATTTTTTTCCATCATATATAGAAGGTCAAGAAAGAGAGAGGCATCTAGAATGATTCTTGTGTTTCTGGTTTTGCAGCATGTATAGGGAATAGAAAAAACACATGGTGAAGTATCAATATGGTGAGTTTGTTGTGTATTTTTATCATTTATTAAAAATATTTTTATTACTCTAATTTTTAGAACTAAGTTAAAATCAATGATACATAGAGATGCATTTCCACTAATTGGTCTGTTTTTATTGAATGACATAGAGAGAGCCTAAATACTACTAATGTGGCATTGTCTTTAAAAAAATAAACAATGAGAAAAGGGAAAACTGTAGAAATTCTCCGTCATTTAAGAAATAAGTATTTTTCTGACCTAAGTAGAAGTACATTCAATGACTATATTTGGAAATTATTTTTGAGTCCCTTAAGATAGTCTACAGATCAGGTTGACCAGATCATTTTTTAATTCCTATACTCTAAGGTGTTCAGTTTTTTCACTACATTCTGTGTTGTCTGAAAACTTACTGCACATACTCTCAATTTTAGCATCAAATCTGATGAAAATTCTATAACATTTGTTCTGAGTCTCTCCACATTGTTGCTAGGATGCTTATTACTGCATTTTGTATGAATGTTTCCAGCAGAGTATGCAGTTTTTGACAGTGGATAATATCCAAGCCATTTACTCCATATTTAGATTGTTGACTGAAATATCTTAAGGAATAAAATTAAAATCATTACTGATTACCAGATATTAAACCCAGCATTCTTTTCTAGGTCTGCAAAGCTTTCTCTGTTTTAGAGGAAATAAAGTTTAGGAAGGCATTCTTTCATTTGCCATTATTCAGGGAATATTTATAACACATTTGCAATGCCTCTGCCCTCAGAGGCAGCACGGAATAGCAGGAGAGCACTGGTGAGTCTTGAGATCTGGTTTCTGACTTCAGTTCAGTCGTGAACTGGCTACAGAATTTTGGCAGATACTTATTTCCCAAGACCTTGGTTGATTATTTATTGAATGAGTAGTTATACAAGCACTAACATTTTATTATCCTAATAAAGGCATTTGATTTCGTCGAACGTTGACATGTAAAAATCATTCTGAAAGCATGTCATCTTTTCATAATTGGATTATTTCATTTGCTATACGTAAGATCTTATTTGCCTCTTCTTACATTAGTACACACACACACACACACACGCACAAGCATATTTTGAAGATACATAGTGCTTCTCTTAAGAACAGAGTTTGGCCTTATTCTGTAAATGTGTTCAGAAAACAATATAACACACATACTGAAGGCAGCTTGTTTTTAACTTGTAGCTAAACATGACATTCAAATGTTAATTGGATGAATAAATCTTGTTCATTTTACAGACATGGAAATGTCAATGGAATAAAACTATTTATCACAAGATAATGGTCTCCTGCCACCAGATAAATGCCAAGATGAAGATACTTATTGAAAATGTATCAAAATATTCTATTGCTATTTATTGAAAATAAAGGTTGAGGAAAAGTTCAACTTTTCAGGTCAAACATGAGGACTGCCTTGCGTATGGTATTTGTATATTTCTGTATCAAAGACAATGTGCGTGGAATAGAAACATGGGAAATTCTAAGAAATAACAATCAAGAAATGAATCTTTTAGCTTTGAGAACTACTGAAATAGTGAAGTGAAGACTTGGAGAAGATACCTAACAATTATCAAGCTCATGTTATATACCTAACACAGTCCTGTTCATTTACATAAGCCTCACAAGAACAAAATTTGAAAAGGATTGTTATCTTCATTTGTCCAGGTAAAGTTAATAGCAGAATAACTTGCAGTCACACAGAGAGTAAGCACCAACACCAGGATTTAAACAGCGTGGACAGAGGCATTGCAAATGCTTTTAAAATATTTACTGAATAATAATCTAGAGCTGTTTCTCTGACCCCCTACATTTCTACTTATGCTCCATATGTCTAAATAAATAAAGTGATTTTTGCCTTTTTGAAGTTTTGAATATATTATCCCCCCAATCTTATTTTTTTTTTCATCTGATGACCAAATACTTCTTTGGATCTAGTGATTCAGTATACTGATGTGTTTCCTTTGGGTAATATCATCCGTTTGCCTAAGGAAAAGGCACACCCTCAAGTCTTACGGACTTGATAGCTCTCAGTGAGCCAAGTAGTGCTAAATTCTAGCGTGAAGACACCTTCTTTCCATTAGTGTGTGGTTTGAAATCTGTAGGTAATGAGCATGCATGCTGTCTCTCTCTCTGCTTTTTTTCAGAACTTAGGTACCTAGTTTTCCACTTACCTTGTGTACTTTGTAAGTGCTATTGTGGTCTTCATAAAATCCATTATTTGGATGGTTACAGAATAGAGATGGATAATCAAAACTACTTAAACCAATAAAAGGAGAATTATTCCTCACCAAGCTTTTACTAATCTCTTCACACCAAGCCCTTTTCAAGTCCCTTCATCCCCAGCAGCCCCATTAACAGTGGGCGCAAATATCTCCTCTTTACTGTCAGCAAACTGCAGTTTTCTTTGGAAAGGACCACTCTATCTCTAGTGTTTTAGCTATTGATGTACTTGTCATAGTTTCTCCTGCGATGATAGGCTCCTTAGTAGGAGAAATGGTGCGTTTTCCTCCTCTTCTCCATGGCACCCTGTAGGAGCGATTTGGACAAGGCAGATGCTCAATCATGAGACAGTGAAGGAAGCATGAGTTTGGGCTCCTATTTTAAGGACTAGGAGGAAGCACTAAGACTTTAGAGGCAGCCCTGCTGCTCCCTTGTGAAGATGGGGGTCTATTTGCCTGGTCCTTTGTCTGTGCTTCTGTCTATCTGTTCTAAAACACATTTTAAAACCTTTTGGATGTTATTTTTTTTTTTGTAAAATTCCTAGAGGTAATGAATGAACAGATAATTTAAATGCCAGAGAGATACAAAGAAGAGAAGCCTAACTGTTTAAACTCTCCTCTGGAAGAAAATAGTAATTCACATAGGATTTCTTAGATTTTTAGTAGTATAGATTTGTGTTAGAAGTTATAATACTCTCCCAGAAGTTCTAGATTGACACCAAGTACCATTGTGTCGTGGGGATGACTAACTCCGTGTTTACCATGCACTTTCACAGATGGGAGACCTTTAACTCTGAAGGACATATGGGAAGGAGTCCACGAGTGCTATAAGACACGGCTGCTCCAAGGACCATGGGACACCATCACCCAGCAGGTTAGAGTGTATTTCATTTTCTTGAGTGCGGTCCTTTCCCTCTGCTCATCTTTTCATCTATTTTCCTCTCCTTCACTTTTTCCTTTCTCACTCCTCTACATCCTCACAGATTTCAGCTCAAAATATTTTCCTTAAAACACCTTCCCAGCCCAGTCATGGCTTATTCTCTCTATTATAAGCTCTCATAGTATCTGTCATTTTCCTTTGATAGCACTTACCATAATTTAAAATTTGGATGATTTTTGAAAAGTAATGTATGTCTTTTCTGCTATATAGATGCTTGACTTATGATGGGGTTATATCCTGATAAACTCATTGTTAAGTGGGAAATATTGTTCAGTCAAAAATGCATTAAATATACCTAACCTCCCAACATCATAGCTTAGGTTGGCTTATCTTAAACATGGTCAGAATGCTTATATTAGCCTACAGTTGGGCTAAGTCCTGTAACACTGAGCCTATCTTATAATAAAGTGTTGAGTAGCTCACATAATTTATTAAATGTTCTACTGAAAGTGAAAACCAGAAGGGTTGTATGGGTGCTTGAAGTCTGTTCTCTACTGAAACAGGTGTATCACTGATGTGCCATCGTAAAATTAAAAATTCATGGTTGAACCATCATCCGTCTGGGTTCATCTCTTGGGTTTGCTCCATGTGGGGAAACTGTGTTTCCCTCTCCATTATCTACCCCATGCCAGTGTAAAACTGAGGGTAGGTGCTCAAGAAAAATGTATTAAATAAAGGAAAATAGAAACTCAGTTGGCAAGATATACTAAGAAATACATGATTTAGCTTGTGTCATCTATAATGTTTCCAAGTTTTACTCATAGGTACATTTGCAAAGAAAATTAACTTTTGATTAATACTAGGTTTGCAATAGTGATTTGCAAAAGTAGAGAAAAATAGATCTGCAAAAGTAGAAAAAGTAGATTTGCAAAAATAGAGAAAATAGATCTGTCAATCATATAAGTCATCATTACTGCCTTGCTAAAATCAGCAGTTAATTATTTTAGAAATTTAAAAATACTTATCACCTTGCAACCAATCATGGTCTCCTTAAAAATAATTTTTACTTATATTAAAAATCTTATTTTTTTCAAATAAGCTTAATGAAAACTTCCCTTTAAAAATGACTATCAGTCATTAGAGTTTTTATGCCCTCTTATGTGTTTGATTATAATGATAGTTTACCTCCCAATCAAGATAAGAATTCTTAGCATTGCATAAGCAATTCTCTGACAATGACTGCAAGTGACCATTTTCTAGGATTTACTTGAGGACAACACCAACTTTGAGTGTAGTATCTTTCACATAGCCCCGCAAATTAGTCTTTTCCTTTCTCTTCCCACTATTTCCTCCTACAGCAAGCCTGTGACTTTACCTGATACAATTAATAAAGCCTCTGTTGCCAATCTTCGGCTCCTGGTCATACCTTCTTAACCCCTGCTGTACTTCCTTACTACACTAAGACCTGCGAGAGCTCTCCAGTGACCCTGGGGATGTGGTCTGAACGCCATGCCTGGGTGTTTCCCTTTTATATTCTACTCCTCTATTCTACACAGCTCTTGCCAAACTTGGCTATCCACTTCCCTGTACGCATCTTGTGCAGTGTGTTCTTGGAATTTTTTCCAGGTTTGATGCCTTCCCTCTTTTTTCTATCTGCATATTTCCTACATATTCTTTTGTGTGTTTCTTTCTCTGAAACCATTTCAACTCACAAAAATGGCCCCCTTTGAAATCCAAGTTGTGTGGACCAGGCATAGGTGGTTACTATGAAGAAAGGTAATGTGACATGTAAGCAAAGCAGCCCTAAAGATTTTTGGCAAGAACATTTTATTTTATGCAAACTATTTCAGATTAACCTTTAAGTATGTCGAGGTAAATGGCAGGAACTTCGAAATCCACTGTCTTATTTATGACCACAAACCATCCAAAAATGTATGCTATAGAGACAAATCCACAGGACCCAGGTTTGGTTATAAGAGTCAGGGATGATGGCAAAAGATGGAGAAAGAGAGTATCCAAAATCTAAAAATATATGTATCCTTAACTTCGCAACTTTTTCTCAACTGCTTCTCAGTTAACTTTTTCCATTATGCACTGGAGCCCAGTTCTTATCCTTTTCCTTTCCTAGCAGTCCTATTATTAACCTCCTAAATGCAAACCTATATAGCTCAATTTCTGGTGGTCTGTGTCATTTCTGTGTTATAATTCTGTTCTGACTCATGACACAGGAACAAAATTTTGAATTCAGCTGAATTTTCTTAGTTTAAAGAAAATTGATGTTGCCAATCGATTTCTTTCTACTGATAGAACTCCTAAGTTGTTAAACCAACCAAATGAACCAATCTGTACATTGAGTGTTCTTAATAGAACTGATTGTCTTTCAATTTATAGGCATGTGAGTGTCACACAGACAGCCCATTAGGTAGTGTTTTTCCTACCTATCATAGTCTGGTAGTACAGACTAACTCCTATCGCAGTAAGCAGTACTATTTCTAACACAATGACTGGGGGTCACGTAATAGAAGGGATTTTGATATGACCACACTGTGTACAACTGTATAATTTAGATGGTTCTTTGGAATATGTCTTATTGGGATTTTATCTATAGACAGGCATCCCACTTTTAATAACTATTTATTTAAGCTTTAGAATTGCTGATCACAGTGCATGTCTAGTCATTAAAGACTAAGCAAGGGAAACTTTGTTGCCATTGCACTACTTGACATTTGAAAGTCATCTTGAATATTTCCTTTGGAGGTCTTGGCTCTTAATCTCAGATCAGTTAGTGAGTTGGTATTTATGTCCTCTTCTTTGCTTGAGATCTTTAGGAGAATAGGTCTTCATTTTTTGTAAGCTCTCGTGTAGAGAAAAAACAATGTGTCCTCAGTGGGATGGAAGGGGCAGAATATAATATAGCACTAGGGGAGAATAACCTGAAGGGACAGTGGTGGTGGTGCCGAATAGTAGACCCCAGTGTGCAGAATTATACTAAGGAATCATTAGCTTGCAGAATGGAAAATTATAATAATATCCTGTCCTCCAGAGTGGCTTAAAAACAAAAGCAGCCTTTGCATAATATAAAATGCATTTCACTTCATTTTCAGGCTTGAATGTGCTCATATAGCTCGTTGCTCTTCATATTTAGTAATCACACTTCTGTTCTCTTGGCATTTGTCTTGATGATAAGGACCTGTTCATGTCAGACATGAACCCTCTATTTTGAAGACAAGCTACTCATGAATCTCATACATTTGATTATAGTGATTACTTACCTGCTTTTATGCAACATTATGGACTGCTTTTTATCTCAACCTTGCAGCCTAATAAAGAACTTCTGAAAGAAAGTTAACAGATGCCTAGGTTGGATCTGCCTAAATTGGTATAGTGAACATTATAATAATGATCACTGCAAGGCATTGGTCTCTTTTAGGCCTAAAGTTCCTGTGATCTTGGCATGGCTTAAAGACACAAGATAAAAAAGCATACCTTCAATTTTACTTGGAGACGTATGTGTTTGTGGGTGTGGAATGATTAGATTAGTGATTTGATTTTTTTTTCGTATTTCTTTTTAAAACTTTGTGTTATGGAAAATTTTAAACACATACAGAAGTAGGGGTAATAGTATAGTACACTTATCAACTCATGATAAGTTGTGGCATCATAGCAACCTCAAACTCTTGGGCTTAAGCCATTCTCTTGCCTCAGCCTCCCAAGCAGTTGGGACTACAGGTGCTGCCACAATGCCCAGCTATTTTTTGTTGTTGTTGTTGCAGTTGTCATTTTTGTTTGAGCTGGCCTGGGCTGGGTTTGAACCCACCAGCCTTGGTGTAGCTGGCCAGTGCCCTACCTACTGAGCCACGGGCATCGCCTCCTGGTAATTTTTTGTGGAAGAAACTGGTTGTTAATGCTGTAGTATTTTGCATTCTAGATTTTGTGTGTGTGTGTGTGTATGTGTACATGTGTGTGGGGGGTGGGTATTTATGTGTGTATGCGGCTAATCATATATCTGGTGTGTTCAGTATTTTCCCCCCTGTATTTTTCTATAAACTGGTAGTTAGATGTTGAGGCTTGGTCAAATTCAAGTTTGGTTTTGTGGCAAGAATACTTTGTAAGTGTTTCTGGGTACTTCCGGCAGGAAGTACATGATATCTGGCTGTCGCTCTTTGTTGCCATCTTAGTAGCCATTAATGATTATTGCCTAGGCCCATTAATTCATTAGAGGTTGCACAATAGTGATGTTCTAATTCTGTCATTTATTATTTACTATTAGTTGCACTACTTCTATAATGACAAAGTTTCCCTCATCAGTTTACTTACCTGAAGTACAGATTGCATAGCAAAGACTGGATAAATGCTTAATTCTTTCTATTCTCAGCTTTCAAGATAATGAGTTGGTTGTTTAGCATCCTCCAAAGATGACCAAGAACTTTTAAAAAATGTATCCTTATAAATGCCTTATGCATTTCAATTCATTGTAATGATCATGTTTATTGATATTTAACTTGCCTCACCTTTGGCTAGTGAAAGTTTCTTTAAGTTGACTCCTGAGTCATTTTGGTCAACCCATGTAGTTTTGACAGCTTACTTGTTTTGCAGTGTGACAAGTTATTGCACATTTATGTTGTGCAAGTCAGGCCCAGGCTTGGAGTCAGGCATTTTCCAAGGAGGATTTGTTCCTTTGGGAAATGGAAGGGCTGTGTGTGAGCGCAGGAGCCCGGCAGAGTGGATTTGACTATGTGCCACCACTCACTAGCTGCACGCTCTGGGTCAAGTTACAGCGCCTCTGTCTTAGTATGTTTTTCCATTAGAGATAATGGTTGCATCTACACAGAGTCAATGAAAAGACTAAATAAATCAATATATGTAAAACACTTTTGACTATTTCCTAGCACATAATAAGCAGTAAGTAAATACATTGCGTAATTGTCATAATCGTTATTATTTTCATGTATACATAGTCACGTCAGTGATTTTCTCAGCCATTGACTACTAAACTGTTTCAGATGTAGGATTTTAACCCATCCTCCTTTTTTGCTTTGGACTAGATACTAAATTGCCAGACCTTACACATGCATCTACCCTGAGGTCTCTGTCTCAGCCCTGTGCTGCCCTTTCTTCTGTCTCTTTTCTCTTTCCCTCTCTTTCTCTCTCTCGCTCGTCAATCTTTTGCATTCTGGAACCACATCCTGACTTTTATGGACCTTAGACACATTTTCTTCCATCAGTATTAAAAATTGTATTTTATAATTGCCTTTTGTAAATTAGACTATAGTCATATTAAATTGTTTCCTTTAACCTAAAAGTTTCTTTTCTTTTCTTTTTAAAAGCAATTGAAATATTTTCATGGATTCCTAGAGATGTGGTAGACCCTAGGCACTGTGCCTATTCTAATAAATAAGTTGGACTTGCTAGCTACATCTGCTCTTTTCTGCCATCACAACAGGGCTGCAGAAACCTCAGGTGGCTGTCTCCTGTCCTTTTATGCCCAAACGAGTCTCCCTGCCATTTCTATATTTTACAGCTGTGTAAAAATGATGATAATAGAAGAGACTTTTAAAAATAAGACTTGCTCTGGACTAGACCCATTTTCTCTCTAGTCTCAAATTCTCAAACCACAAAAGATTCTCCTGTGTTGCATTATTTTATGCATCTGTATGCATGTGTGTGACACATGCACACACATACACACACACACACAGCCCTCTTGGGAAACGGTCTTTCCAGAGTTGCCTTCTCTCCAAGTTCTGCTGTATTTCCCACCACTCAGGGGACACAGTTGTGTATGAAATTCAACCAGTATCTTATGGCCTTTTAAATATGTTCTTTCTAACAGTTGAACTGTGTGTGCTTAAATTTGGAAACCAAGACTTTTGCAGTATTTTATGTTTTGATCCCATATGACTGGGGAAGGCAGGTACAAGTTAATGAATGGGGCTGGATGGATAAAAAGTGGGAAGAAACTCATTGATTATTATTCTTCATTTGATCCCGCTGTGGGAGTGCTGTGCAAGAATCAGGTTAAACATTTGTAGGGAGTGGAATGGGGGGAGCCTGTGCAATGCACATTTTGCATATCCCCCAAACTACTGATTTCATTTTTAAAAGACTTTCTCATGCCTAAAACATGCAAAAATATGATAATTAATTTACACTGAGCTTCATGATCTTTCCATGATAATTTTCTCAGGATAAAATAAAAAATCAAAACACAACAAAAAACATAACTCCTTAGGAACCTTTTGGTGGATAGATTGCTTTTGACTCTCCATGATGCAGGAAGCCACTGGTTAAGGATTCTTAAATAATGAAGCTTGATCTGTTGCCTGGTGATTTATAATGATGGCTGATAAACTGATGATTTAATTGTGCTTCCTCTAGTAATAATGTTAAGTGCTCCAGTGAAGTTCCAGTGATTGGCTTTCTTCTGAACTCAGTCTCCCTGGAGTCTTTAGGCATCTCTTTTACACAACATCCGATAACTGACTTTTAACTGTTCCTATTTTAAATAATACAAATCAATTAAAACACACAGCTGTTTAACAAAACTTCTCAGTGTTGGTATAGGTCTCGGTGGGTATTTCCTGATGGCTCATAATGACATCAATTTAGTGCACCTGTTAGGATCGGTGTGAACTGGAAGTGGTTTAATTCTTAAATGACAAGAAAATTAAGAAGGCTTTATGGATTGCTGCTGCCTCTTCAGAATCACTGCCAGCTCCACTGCTGGCTTCTTTCACGGTAGAGTTTTATTTAAATGGAACTGCAGACAACAAGTGATTGCTTTCTCTGTAATTTGCTGCTAATTTGTTGAATCTGAATTTCTAGGTATTAGTTCTGGGTATTAATCAGCCACTTTAGTGGTCAGGTTCGTGGTAGCACAGTAAATGTATCTATCTTGTGGGCTTTTTGTAGAAATCCTCTTATGTTTTAACAGTATTCTGTGATTCTACCACATTCTCTCATAGTAGGAGGGTGATGTATGCTCTCTGTGTTTAATCGTCACCTTGGTGTCCTGCAGTAATAATGACAGTGCTATTTTGCTCTGTCTCTACTAGTAATTATTGGCCAATTGTCAGTCTATACATGCATTATACTTTCAATATTTATTGGGTGCTGATGCTGCAGGTACCAAACATGGTCAGAGTACCTCACTTTCCATATTTGGGTTTTTTATCAATTTAGAAATGACCATTGTTATTCACATTCCATTGCACTTTTATTGTTTGGGGGAAAACCCCACATTTTATTGATTTGTTTGTTCCTTACATTAACAGATATATGCGGAATGGCCAGGAACAGTGGTGTTTGCCTGTGGTTCCAGCTACTCAGGAGGCTAAGGAGGGAGGATTGCTCAAGTCCTGGAGGGTCAACCTGGGCAACATAGCAATAACTTGTCTCTCTCTCTCTCTCTCTTAGACAGAGTCTCATTCTGTTGTCTAGGCTAAAGTACTGTGGCACCAGCCTCACTCACAGCAACCTCAAACTCCTGAGCTCAAACAATCCTCCTGCCTCAGCCTCCCAAGTAGCTGGGACTATAGATGCCTGCTACAATGACTCCCTAGGTTTTTTTTCCTCTCTTTTTAGTTAAGATGGGGTCTCACTTTTGCTCAGGCTGGTCTCAAACTCCTAAGTTCAAGCCATCCTCCCACCTTGACCTCCCAGAGTACTAGGATTATAAGCATGAGCCAGTGCACCCAGCAAGGACCTGTCTCTTAAAAATACAAAACAGCGGCTCTGCGTCTGTAGCTCAGCGGGCTAAGGCGCCAGCCATGTACACCTGAGCTGGCGGGTTCGAATCCAGCCAGGCCCGCCAAACAACAATGACGGCTGCAACCAAAAAATGGCTGGGCGTTGTGGCGGGTGCCTGTAGTCCCAGCTACTTGGGAGGCGGAGGCAAGAGACTCACTTGAGCCCAGGAATTGGAGGTTGCTGTGCGCTGTGATGCCACAGCACTCTATCCAGGGTGAAAGCTTGAGGCTCTGTCTCAAAAAAAAAAAAAAAAGACAAAACAGCTTAGCCAGGTGTTCTGGCTGGTACCTATAGTCCCAGCTACTCGGAAGGCTGAGGCAAGAGAATTGCCTAAGCTCAGGAGTTGGAGGTTGCTGTGAGCTGTGACATCACCGCACTCTACTGAGGGCAATGAGACTCTGTCTCTAAAAAAAAAAAAAGGACAAAACAGCTTACCTTGGAGTAATTGTGTATATTACCGGAAGTGCCCAGCAAATTCACTTAATAAAAATAAGTATATGAAACTTTTTTCTCATTATTCTTTGACTGAGTAATTTATTTTTCTTAATTTTTTTGACATTAATAACCTGCAGTATTTGTGGAAAGTCCTATCTGCATATTAAATGCTATTTAGGCATTGGCATAAAAGTTCTTTCTCATCCCACTTTTACTTTCTAAAGTTTTCTAGCTATTAACCACTAATTATTTAAATTAATTTGAATAAAGGGGGAGATTTATTCTATGCCTTCAATCTTAGTAAATTAATTTTAAAGATGTTTTATTTCAATTTAATGAGTTTAAGATACATAGTTAAAATTAAACAGGATAGATTTCTTATAAATATCCAGGACATATTGGTATATTTGGGTTTTACTTGTTTAATTTGAAGTTTATTTCATTAAATAATAAAAGACTGATTAATGTTCTTTGTTGTAGGCATATCTTGTTGAGCAAAATAATACTTAAGTTTTTAGCATCAAAGTTACATTTTTGACACAGCACATACATTGAATTTATACAAAGGCTTTCTTTAAAGAATAACCCAGCATTTCATTGATCCTCAGAATTTCTATTTCTAAAAGAGGAGCAGCTTATAAATATAAAAATAAAATGCCATTTAAAATATTTAATAATTAATTTCAATATTACTCATCTTATTACATTTCATTTTGATAATTATCTACCATTAATTTTTAATTTTTAATAAACATCTACTTCCAAAACTTCAAGTTTGAGGAATATTTATATTCTCATTTCGAGTTTTTGAGAAAGAAGTTAATGGTAAGTAGGCAGTAAAAGTAGAGGCAGGTGGAGAAGCCTGGGGGGGCAGAAGGCAGGCCAGGACCCGGAGTGTACACTGAACACAGACCCCACCGATTACCTACTCGAGGCTGGTTCGAGTCCTGAGTATGGAGTATATGCTTAAACATATGTTTTAGTTTTGGTGCAATAGTTGGCTGTGCACACATACTCTACCAGGACATTATTGCACTTATTTTTCTTCCCACTTTCTGTCTCACTCAGCTTCTCTTTTCTTGTAATATTTCCTGGTTCTCTCCCTGTCAGCTGCAAATCTCCTCATTTTATATTTGTAGTCCATATTTTGTAGTTAAAAGTATAAAAGTATAAATTTTATATTTCTAATATATTTTTTCAATATATTAATTTAGTTCTGCATTCCTTTGTCCAAACTTAATTTCAAAAATATTTCAAGGCCAGGTGCCGTGGCTCACACCTGTAATCCTAGCACTCTGGGAGGCCAAGGCAGGTGAATTGTCTGCTCTCACAGGTTCGAGACCAGCCTGAGCCAGAGTGAGACTTCATCTCTAGAAATAGCCAGGCTTCGTGGTGGGCTCCTGTTGTCCCAGCTACTTGGGAGGCTAAGGCAAGAGAACTGCTTAAGCCCAAGAGTCTGAGGTTGCTGTGAGCTCTGATGCCATGGCACTCTACCGAGGGGGACAAAGTGAGACCCTGTCTCAAAAATAAATAACAACAAAAACCCAAAAATATTTTGAGTGGTCTATATACATATAGAGCTGATATATTCTAATATACTAATAATACATATATATACTATTACCTTCAAAGCAAGAGAATAAGAACTAAAAGGGGAGGGTAAAAGACAATTTTAACAGAAAACTAGTCTAAGGAAATTTCTCAGCTTTCTAGAATAACAAATAACCAAAAGGGAAAGGCAATTAAGTGCATTGCTTCCATTCTGTTATGGAAGGAAGCAGACAAGGTTATCAGGAGGGACAAACTTTTTTCTTATATTAAATTCTAGGTATATCATTCTACAAATATGAAAAACATCTCTTTTATAGATACCACTCAAACCAATTCTTGGAGATGGGAGGTGATGTTCAGTGGTAGCTGTTTGAGAGATTTACAGTAATGTATTCTGTGTAAATAGGTTTATACTAGAAAGGTCCTTACTGGCAGCTCACTGTTCAAATTCAGCCTGTAGATGTATTTCGAGTGTTTTGAAACGTTTTTGAATTTGAATGCCTTTAATGCCTTTAAACTAGCTATGTGCTCTCTAGTTAATCATGGCCTCCTCTCTCTAGTTCCTCATACAGTCTATTTTATTTATTTACTTTGCCTGCCTATCTTCAAAAAGGCATTTGAGTTCGTCTATTCTTATATTGATTCAAGATACAAAAGAAGGAGCTTAGAGATTTTATATGAATTTGAATGGATGAATCTCAGTACTTACCTTGGACTGTCCTCAAATAAAAGTGGTATCATCTGGGCTTAAAAGTTTTATAACCATTACTTTTTTCTGAGTGATAAAAAAGCAATATGGTCTAAAAAATTTTATTCAAATACAAAATGCCATAGAGAAGAAAATAAAAAGTATTCATAATCCCAAACCTAAAAGTTACCACTGCTAACCTTTCAGTGTATAGTTTGACAGAAGTTAGATATGTGTATATATAACTTGATTTATAATACATATATAACAATAAACAAAGAAATGAAAACATGTACTTGGTTTTCAAAATTTACATCACAGACATCTTTTCATCCCAGTGTATCATCCCATTGTCTAAATTTTTCATTTATTGAGACCAGCCTGAGCAAAAGCCAGATCCCATCTCTACTAAAGAGAAAAACTAGCCGAGCATAGTTGTGCATGCCTGTTGTCCCAGCTACTTGGGAGGCTGAGGCAAGAGGATCACTTAAGCCTGAGAGTTTGAAGTTGCTGTGAGCTAGGATGCCACAGCACTCTATCAGGGTGACAGAGTGAGACTCTGTCTCAAAAATAAATAAATACACAAATAAATAAATTGTTCATTTAATAGCTGTGTAGGATTCTACTCTAAGGCCATGCCATAATTGGTTTAACCAAATTTATGTTGTGAACATTGAGTTTTTTTCCAACTATTTGTACTACGAACAGATTTCTAAGTGAACATTCTTGTACATGTAACTTATGCACTTGTCAAATTATTTGGGGGGATAAATTTTTAAAAGTAGAATTGGTGAGTCAATGAGAATTCACCTTTAAAATATGTTGTTATATTGTTCCCATGTCAATCTTAGAGAAAGGGATACTAATTCTTCCTACCAGCAATTAAAATACCTATATCCCATTCATATGGGGGAGGACATGATTGCATTATTGTACACAGCTATAATTCAGTTAAAAAAAAAGTTAAAAAATATTAAAAAAAAATCTTAAACGAAAAAAACAACAACACAAAATACCTACATGCTCACTGACACTGGTCATAATCATTTTTCTTAGTGTGTCACAGACTGACATCAATCAAGCTTCTGATTGGAGTCACATATCAAACAATTTAACACTGAAATTTCCAGATGAATAGCTGGAATGTACATTTTTCTTGCAGTTGATTGGCACATACATTTTAGACACTGGGGAAGTTAACATATTGTCAGAATTAAAGGGTATGATTTATATTTTTACCAATACTGAGTGTTGTTCCTACTGTCCAGAAATGGCTTGCAGGAGTATCTGCCACCAGGACTGTGTAAAATTTGTTAGATTTGCATAAATGATTGAGCAGAATTCCACAGATGCCCTTAAGTCCTGCTCCTTTAAGCATGGAAAGTAGAGTCTTGGATTGGAAGATTCTTGCCGGCTGGAGTTACCAGTCATCCACCTTATTCAGATAACACTGGTGTAGAATTCAGTAAGTCTTTGCTTAATGTCATTGATAGGTTCTAGGAAACTGTGACTTTAAGCAAAATGACTTATAACAAAACTAGTTTTACCACAGGCTAATGGATATAAACTAGAGTTAAGTTTATATCCATATGGCCTATTTCTGGTTGCAAAACATCGCCAGACTTCTAAATAAGGACCAAAACACTTCTGATATTGAATGTTGAAATAAGTGTGAGATATATATACATATAAGAAAGATTGATAAAAAGTAAAATAATTATTTCCCCGCTTATTCCAGGTGCAAGTCGTGGATGGAGGGACCCTCTCCTGGTAACTCAGAGCACCAGGTGGGAACCCCCCTTGGGGGCCGGGAGGCCATCCCATAGCAGAGCACCTTACTCCTACACCCTCAACCACTCAGTTGGGGACCATTTAGACTCCCAGTGAAACTAACATGCACATCTCTGGGATTTGGGGGAAGCAGGAGTCCCCAGAGAAGCCCACATAGACATGGGAATAATGGTGCAAACTCCCCGCACTCAGCAGCCCTGGCCAGGAGTCCATTTTCTTTTCTCATCAACATTCTGATAAAATGATGTATTTAATTAAAACTGTATCTCAATAGACCTGCCAGGATTAGGTATCTGTGAAGGTACTCTCCCCACACAGTTAAAGATTAAACATTTTAGATACTTTAAAAATATCTATTTGGGTCCTGAAAAATATCTCCCAAAAGTGACAAGTTTGGATTTGGCATAGCTGTGTCTCAGCTGTTTGCCCGGCAGTAACTGGCCATGAGACTAATTTATTCCTTAAGCAGAACCGGGTCATCACCATAAAGATGAGTGCCTCGCTGTCATAGGAAATAAGTTTTCCCTCCTTTTAAAAGCCTTATGAAGTTGTTTGTGAATAAATGTAAAAGTGTGAGGCAAGATTGCAACTGTCTTTTATAACCTCTTATGAATAGAATTTATCTTGTCCAAAGGTTATTATTCCAGTAATGATGGCTACCATTTCCGAGTACTTTACACATATTAATTCACTTAATCTTTGAACATCCTTTTGAGGTTAATACTAGTCTCTACATTTTAGAGAACGGGAAATCAAGACACGAAAAGATTAAGTAAGGTGCTAAAGGTTAGACATCTAAGTAACAGATCCAGAATTGAAACTCAGATAACTATGCTTAGGAGCTCATGTCCTGGACTACTATGTTTTACCTCCTCCCACGATGCTAATCTTATTCTCAAAATGGTACATGTTAGAGATACTATACTAAGGCAGATCTGATCCAGTTTTGAGTCCTGAATTCATTTGAGAATATGATGAAAGGGGATGGGGGAGGATGACTGGAGGGAGGGTGATTGGTGGGATCACACCTACGGTGCATCTTAGAAGGGTACAGGTGAAAATTACTAAATGTAGAGTATAAATGTTTTCATATAGTGATTAAAAGGCCATGAAGGCTATGTTAAATAGTTCAATGAAAATATTTCAGAATGTATATAAAGTCAGCCCCCATGATTGCACCAATGTACACAATTATAATCTAAAAAAAAAGAGAGAGAATATGATGAAAACTCTGGACTCTTTTCCTGGATACACAAAATGTACCTCTAAGCAGGAGTCCCTCAGACCTTGGCAGGGCATCCAGATCCTTAGAACTTATGGCCAGCCTGGATTAAAACTCAACTTCCATTCTGCCCTCCCTCTGTGCCCTTCCAGGAAACCTAACACACATTTCTCACAGCCCCTCTCAAATAGGGATCTGAATTAGATTTAGAGTCATCATACTATGTGAGGATTTGGAAGGCAGAAGAATGTGGAAGCTGCACTTTATCAGAAGCCCTGTGGACCCAGAGGTTGTCTGCATGACCTCCACAGAGAGGCCATGTCCAGGCACCATCTCTGTGAAAGGCAGAGGAGGGGCATCCTTTGTGCTGGTGTGAATTGTATCAATAGCAGGTGTGGTGTGACTCTGATTGCGGCTGCAGTAGAGGGAGGTTTTTGTTCATGAGAGTGGGGGGGTGATTCTAGAAAGGCAGATTCCCGACCTGAGAAGGTGCAGCAGGTCCCCTGGTGTCCATTTCTACAGTGTCACTTTGGTAGTTTTTCCTGGAACATCACCTAGACTTTATTTATTCAGCCCTCCCAATGAGAGTTTCAACTAGTCTGAGATCTCCAACTACACAAAGTTGATTGTTTTTTACAACTGAACCTTGAGTGATACCATTTTATATACCTTGACCCAAGGAGAGTTTCTTCCAAAGGTTGAAAGTTTAGCTCTGAAGTCAGAAACTCTTGGTTTTTTTATACAGGTTCTTTATTAGCAGTGTGACCAAAGACAAGTCATTTGACCTTTCATCTTCCTTCTCTACAAAATAGGAAATTATTTCCATGTGAGGAACATTATGAGGACTATTCCATTGGGTTATTGTGGGAATTATGTGGTTTAAAGCATGTTACAGGCTTGGTATAGTGCTAGGCACATGGTTGTTATCATGAATATGAGCTGTCAATACTAAGGAAAGGAAAAGCAGTAAAAATTATTTATGTTTTGTATAAAAAATAAAGCACTTCAGTGTTCAATACAAGAATTGTTGAGCTTCAAGTTTCCTAGAGCAGTGTACTCATGGGCCCAGACCCCCTTTTTCTACTGAGGAGGAAGCTGACATAGAGTACTTAGTACATTACTTAACTAAAGAATTATATACTTATTCAAAAGAGGATTAAAAAAATGGAATTTTCCATTTTTTTTTCTGGTAGCAAAATTCCTTCCAGACTTCACTTTTAGTTGTCTGGCTGAATGTGCTGCTTATTATGGAGTGGGGTTTGCAAATCACAAGAGGTATGCCCTAGGGCTGCACGCACAGGAAAAGTAGCCCATCTGGGCTGTGGTGAGAATGGTCTCCACAGAGCCACTCTCCCAGCCAGCCCATTAGCAGTTGAGCTGTGCAATCTATAGTTGTTATTGGCCTCGTGGCCTGTAAACCTACAGATTCCCATTGAGATAAAGATAAATCTTAACAAGTCCTACAGTACATCTAGAATTGAATAGTATAAAGATTGTACTCAATTTTTTAAACTACTTGTTGGTGAAAGGAGTTAAATTGAATACATGTCTAAGTAGCTTCCTGTAATCAATATGTTCTTTTTCTTCCAGGCTTTCTCCCCTCACTCTGCTTTTGGCCTTATTCAAACAGTCTTTAATAACCAAGATTGCTGTGGCTGTCTTTCACAGCCTCGCATGGCAGTTCAGGTTTTTCAAACTTAGACTGGTTTATATTTAGCCAGTATGAAACCTCTACCAGAGGATAGTTGGCACAGTCAAGGCCTTGGAAGGTTGCTCATGGTAATCCATTTAAACTTTCCTAAAGCGTTCCCTCCTCCCCGCCCCCCACCCCCACGTCTGTGATCCAGTCTTTAGGCAATCAAACCAATTGCAAACAACTGTCAAGGGAGAAGTGAAGTTTAAGAAGTGAATCCTGTAAAATGATCACTTTTGATTCTCCAAAGATTATAGATAGACCTTCAAGTTAAAGGCAGGCAACTAACATTGACTGGGGCTTGAACAAAGGGAATTTTTTTGTTGAGATATAGATGTACATTTTCCTGTCCTAACAGGTGTATCTTTTGAGAGAGCTGAATCAATAACGTATTAGTCCATATAAGGTTCTAACAAATTGCTCAGAAAAAAAAAAAATCCTTTAGGTCTTAACTGAGATCGGTTAAAGTGGCCAGGCCTACCTTTGTATCTACTAAAGGTATTTTGTTGAGTGATTGAATAAAAGTAGTTCATAGACCCCACAGCCATTGGTTCATTCTTTAAAACAGAGGCAACTTCTAGCAGCTAATGATAGGCCCCAGGAACAAAGTGACGTGGGTATTTGAATTTATTTCCTCATCCTGTCGCTTCATAAGATACAGACTCTTGTCCCTCTATGTATGCTTTGGAACTCCCTTAGAACCAGAAAATGTGCCCATTAACTTTGAAAATGAAGGATCAGAGGTATCTAGGGCTGCTGACAGTGACTCCCTTGCTCTGGGTCTTGTAGCTAACCCAGCTCATTTGTACCTTAGGACGGACAACTGCAGGCACACCACCATGGCTCAGGGAAGTCACCCAGGATGCCTCCTCTTCCTTGCTTGTTCATAGTCTGCTTTCACACTTGTCACATCCCTTCCTGATTTTAACGACTTACGCGGTCTTGCTCTGTAACCCTTGTGTTGGGCCCTATGATCCCGTGTCCTCAGTACTTGAGTGATGTCTTCTTGACCACAAGCCTCCACTCTCTCTCATTATCACTGGCTTTTCAGTCTTGGTTCCTTGAAAAATATTTTCCCCTGTTGTTCTGTCCACAAACAACACTCTATCTCCAAACTTGGCAGGACCTACCTAACCATCCTAAACTCTTATTAGCTAGAATTAGACAAGACTGAAGGCATCTGAAGTGCAGCATAACAACCAGTCACTGAGACAGGAAGGAGGTTTCCTAAACTGGTCTAATCAAGGAAAGCAGTGACTGTCTGTGTGATGGTTTATAAATTTTAAAGGAATGAAGTATAGATTAGTGAGGGCCATCTCAGGGGGGCTTCAGAAGCGGATCATACTCGAAGGCAAATTGTTTGTACCAGTTAGAGTTAGACTCTTAGTTGGGCACAAGGAGAAACTGGGACATTTGATAGAGAAAAATCTACTAGAGTAGTTACAACCTGATTCCTACGTGTTGGTCAGTTTGATTTGGAAGTGTGCTAATAATTTATAGTTGCCATCTTCTATATATTACCTACCTACCATATGTTAAACTTTATGCCAGGAGAATTTAGGTATTAGCCAATCTTCATAATGACCCTGAATGTAGGTGGTATTATTCTTATTTTACACCTAAGGAAACTAAAAGTATATGAGTAATTTGCCCCCAAGATAATAAATGGCAGAACCAAGATTCAAATCTAGTCTTGTTGGAGTCCTGGTTTGTTTTTGTATTACAATAAGAAGGGGGAATTTTTTCAATATAGGGAACCAAGACCAGAGCCAATGTTGGCAGGAGAGAGCCAAGGGTTGTGCGTCAAGATAACTACACCAAGTACCAAGGTATTGGGACCAGAGGGATCAACATGAAGTTTACAAAGCAAGACGGTTTTATCTGTATTTAATCTGATATAACACATTGCTGGTAGAACAGATCCCATCAGAAAAACTTGTGGCATATCTTGACTTTTTAAAAATTGAGCTGATACTCCTATCAGGAATGTATGAGGGTTCCAGTTTCTTTCCATCCTAGCCAACACTTGGCATTGTCTTTTTAATTATAGCTATCTATTGAATGTGAAGTTGTATCTAACTGTTGGTTTGATTTGCACTTACCTAATGTCTAATGGTGTTGAGTATCTTTTCATGTACTTATGGGCCATTTGTATATATCCTTTGAAGAAATGTAAATTCGTGTCCTTTGCCCATTTTTAAATTGGGTTATTTATCTTTTTATTGTTGAGTGGACCCTTATCAGATGTATGATTTGAAAATTTTTTCCCACTCCATGGGCTGTCCTTTTACTTTCTTCATAGTGTTCTTATTTTCGCAAAAGTTTCTATGTTGATAAAGTACAATTTATCTAATTTTTCTTTGATTTTTCTGCTTTCGGTGTCATATCTATAAAACTGTTACTTATCCTAAGGGTACAAAGATTAAAACCTATGTGGCCGTCTTAGAGTTTTATAGTTTTATCTTTTATAATACAGTTAGGTCTTTGATCTACTTTACCTTATTTTATATGTGGTATGAGGAAGTTCAGATTCATTCTTTTTCATGTAAATAGCTAGTAATCTCAGAACCATTATTTATAAAGACTGTTCTTTTCCCATTTAATTGTCTTGGCACCTTTGTCAAAAATCAATTGACCAGGGCCAGGCTTGGTAGTTCACACTTACAATTTTAGCACTCTGAGAGGCTGAGATGGGAGGATCACTTGAGGTCAGGAGTTGGAGACCAGCCTGAGTAAGAGTGAGACCCTGTCTCTACTTAAAATAGAAAAATTATCTGGGCATGGTATTGCATGCCTGTAGTGCCAACTACTCAGAAGGCTGAGGCAAGAGGATGATGAGTCCAGGAGTTTGAGGTTACTGTGAACTGAAATGATGCCACAGCACTCTAGCTGGGGCAACAGAATGAGACTCTGTCTCAAAAAAACAAAATTAATAGGCTTGGCGCCTATGACTCAAGTGGCTAAGGCGCCAGCCACGTACACCTAAACTGGTGGGTTCGAATTCAGCCTGGGCCCACCAAACAAACAATGACGGCTGCAACCAAAAAATAGCTGGGCGTTGTGGCAGGAGCCTGTAGTCCCAGCTACTTGGGAGGCGGAGGCAGGAGAATCGCTTGAGCCCAGGAGCTGGAGGTTGCTGTGAGCTGTGATGCCACAGCACTCTATCCAGGGTGATAGATTGAAGCTCTGTCTCAGAAAAAAAAAAAATTAATATATCAATTGACCATAGATGGATGGACTTATTTTACTATATTACCTTCAGCAGTTCAGATGCTTAATTCTGTTCTGCTAATTTATATGTCCATCCTTAGACCATTATCACACTGTCTTGATTACTGTGGCTTCACAACAATTATGACCTGCTAGTCACTTTTTGAAATTGGGAAATGTAAGTCCTCTAATGTTATTCTTCTTTTTGAAGATTGTTTTGGCTAGTTTGAGTCGTTGCATTTCTATATGAATCTTGGGATCAGTGTCTCAATTTCTGCCCAAAAGGTAGCTGGAATTGTTATATGGGTTTGCCTTGGAGCTATACATCAGTTTGGGGAGTTTTGTCATCTTAACAAGATTAAGTCTACTAACTCATGAATGTGCAATGTCTTTCTATTTACTTAGTTGTTCTTAATTTCTTTCAGCAGTGGTTGTAGTTTTTCAGGTTACTGGTCTTACATTTCTTCCATTAAATTTATTCCTTTGTGGCTCGGCGCCTATGGCTCAGTGGGCTAAGGTGCCAGCCACGTACACCTAAGCTGGCGGGTTCGAATCCAGCCCGGGCCCGCCAAACAACAATGACGGCTGCAACCAAAAAATGGCTGGGTGTTGTGGCGGGTGCCTGTAGTCCCAGCTACTTGAGAGGTGGAGGCAAGAGACTCGCTTGAGCCCAGGAATCAGAGGTTGCTGTGAGCTCTGATGCCACAGCACTCTATCCAGGGTGACAGCTTGAGGCTCTGTCTCAAAAAAAAAAAAAAAATTTATTCCTTTGTATTGTGTTCTTTTGGTGCTATTATTTTCTTAATTTCATTTTCATTTTGTTCACTGCTAATGTGTAGAAATACAACTGATTTTTTGTCTATTCATCTTATATCCTGCAATCTTGCTAAACTCATTTATTAGCTCTAATTTTTTTTTGTGGATTTTTTTTTTTTTTTGGTAGAGACAGAGTCTTATTTCATCGCCCTCAGTAGAGTGCTGTTGCATCACAGCTCACAGCAACTTCCAACTCTTGGGCTTAGGTGATTCTCTTGCATCAGCCTCCCGAGTAGCTGGGACTACAGGCGCCCGCCACAACGCCTGGCTATTTTTTGTTGCAATTCGGCCAGGGCTGGGTTTGAACCGGCTACCCTTAGTATATGGGGCCAACGCTCTTCTCACTGAGCCACAGGTGCTGCCCTTTTTTTGTGGATTTTTAAAGATTTTCTATGTACAAATGGTAAGTCTTGAGATTGACGGCACAGAAATACAAGTAGGAGCATGAAAAGAAATTTGTTCAAGAATGAAAATTCTCAACTTCTTTCAATCCAAGCTTGGTTTTTATTCTGGACTCATGATCTGTGCCTACGTCCATCCTTTGGCATTCAGATGTGTCATTTGATCCCAATTAGATTATTTCCCTTCAAACTCTCAGCCATTTTCTGTTCATCCACCTTCTCTTATGATTAATTACATTCTACTTAGATAACCTCTTGGCTCCCTGTCCCCTTAATTTACATATATATAGATGAAATGACTTGCCCACCCACACAAGAGTCTTTTTACTATGTCACCTTCAGAAGTTCAGGTGACTTATCTCAGCTGCCTCCTAGTGCCCTAAGAACTCTTTTTTCCAAGGGCTAGAGTTTAGCAAGAAATAAAGTCCATTTCTTGATCAATGACTGTTTTCCTCAGGTCCTGGTTAATGCAGGATGTTATGTGCCCTATCCATGGAAAGTAGAAGTCTCTATATATTTTAGAGTGAAAATATGAGGAAGATTAGGAGCCAAGAAGATACTGGTCTTGGGGAATGTTGACTAAGGGGATTCAGCTGTTAATATAGTATATGTCCCTGGAGATTTTCATTTAATTCACCTGCCCAATTCTAGCTATTTGTGGAAACTTCTTAGATATTTATATTAAATAATATAGGGAGGGAGTAGTGAAGTAGGAGATGAGAGAAAGAAGCCATTTGCATCTAATAAACAAGGTAGAGTGCCACGTGACGCAGTGCATTCCCTGCATGTTTTCTGTAGTTGGGCCTTAACTTTACACACACTCTCCCATAACAGTGATCCTCCAACTTGAATCGATGGTCTAAGAGCTTCCAGCATCTGTTGTTATTTTAATTGAAAAATTCCCAGAGAGAGGAAAAGAAAAGAAAAAAAAAAAGAAAAATTCCCAGACAGGAACAGTGCTAGGGATTTAGGGACATGCTTGAAACTTATTTAATTGCTATTTTGCTTGACTTTTCACATTGACTTTTCTGAATACCAAGAATCCTTATTTTTGTCAGTGGAGGTATCGCTTAATGTTTAGTGTATGATCATTTACCTTTAGCTTCCTGTAAGGAAGTTTTGAAACATGCCTAAGCTGTGCAACTTTCACCACAATCAAGCTACAAAACGCTTCCATTACCCCCCTGCCCAAATTCCCTAGAGCAACCCCTCGTAGTTAGCTTTTTCTCCCATCCCAAAGCCTTGTTCTTTGTCCCTGTGCTTTAGCTTTTCCAGGGCATCAGATAGGGATGTGTATGGTATGTGGACTTTGGAGTCTGACTTCTTTCCTTTGGCAGAAGCATGTGATGTCCATTTGTGTTGCGATGTATGTGGACATTTTGTAAGTTTTTATTACTGAGCAGTATTCCCTTGTATGAATGTACAATATTTTGTTTATCCTTTTACTAGCTGAAGGACCTTTGGGTTGATTCCAGTTTGGGGATATTAAGAATAAAACTTCTATAAACATTCATTCACAGGTTTTTTTTATTAACATAAGTTTTCATTTCTCTTGGGTAAATATTTAGAAGTAAGATGACTGGTCCATATGGTAAACTAAAAGAAAATGCCAGACTATCTTTCAAAGTATCTGAACCATTTTATGTACCCACCAGCAAATTTCTGATAGTTCCATTTACTACTCCACATCCTCACCCACTCTTGATATTAGTAGCTTATTTATTTATTTTAGGCACAACAATAGGTATGTAGAAATTTCATAGTGTGTTTTTATTTTGCATTTACTTAAAGACCAATGATGAAGGGTTTTTTGTGAGCTTATTTGACATTTGTATGTTCTCTGTGGTGAAGTATATTTTCAAATCTTTTGACATTTCTTAACTAGATTATTTTATGTTCTTACTACTGGGTTTTAACAATTCTTTATATATTCTAGTTATAAGCCTTTTGCCAGATATGTGAGGTACAGATATTTTCTCCCCGTATGCGACTTATTTCTGTTCTTTAAATAGTGTTTTTCGAAGAGCAAAAGTTTTTAACTTATGTGAAATCCAATTGATTAAAAATATTTATTTTCACGTACTCTAATTTCATTATTGTATCTAAGAACTCTTTGCTTAATTCAAGATCACAAAGATTTTTTTCTAGACATTTTATAGTTTTATTTTTAAGCTTATGTCTTTGATTCCTTTTGAGTTAATTTTTATATAAGCTGTGAAGTATGAGTTCAGGTTCATTTTATCCTGTTATTTTGCATATGAATGTCCAGCTTGTCTAGCACTGTTTTTTGAAAAGACTATTCTTTCTTGATTGAGTTGCCTTTGCACTTTTGTCAAAAATCAATTGACCATACTTGAGCGGGCCTATTTTTGGACTTTCCGTTATGTTCCATTGATCTATTTTTCTATCCTTTCACCTGTACCACCCTGTCTTGCTTATTGTAGCTTTATATTAAATCTTGATATCAGAGTATGAGTCTTCCAACTTTGTTCTATTTCAAAATTGTGTCAACTATTCCTTTGCTAGTCCCTTTGCCTTTCTATATAAACTTTAAAATCAGCTTCTCAACATCCTCAAAAAATCCTGCTGGGATTTTAATTAGGACTGTGTTGGATCTATGGTCAATTGGAGGAGAATTACATTTTAATAATAATGAGGCTTTCAATGCATGAATGAACTACAATTCTCCATTTTGGGGTATCTTCTTTGCTTTCTTTCATTAATGTTTTATAGTTTTAAGCATAAAGAACCTGTGTATATTTTCTTAAATTTTCATCTAAATATTTCAATATTTTTTGATTTATAGTATTTTTAAAATTTTCTAATTCCAATTTTCATTGCTGATATATAGAAATACAATTAATTTTTATATATTGTCCATGTTTCCTGAGACCTTACTACTAAACTCACTTATTAGTTCTAAGAGTTTTACTGTAGTTTTCAAGGACAGGGTTTCTATATTAACAATCTTGTCATCTGTGAAAAAAGACAGGTTTATTTCTTCCTTTCTAACCTGCACTCTGTTTCCTCCTTTTCTTGCCATACTGTACCAGCAAGAACTTCCAGAATGATATCAAATAGCAATGATGAGAAGTGTGATAGTTTTTTTTTATGTGTCGACATGGCAAGCCACAATATCCAGAAATTTTTTCGTATTATTCTAGATATTTCTGTGAGGTCTTTTCTAAATGAGATTAACATTCAAACCAATAGACTTTGAGTAAAGCAGATACCCTCCATAATGTGGCTATGCCTCATCAATCAGCTAAGGCCTAACAGAAAAAGACTGACCTCTCCAGGCACGGTCTGTAATGCCAGTGACTGAGGAGGCTGAGACAGGGGTACTGCTTGTGGCCAGGAGTTCAAGACCAGCTTGAACAACATAGGAAGACTCTATTTCTAAATAACATTAAAAAAAAAAAAGCTAACCTGGTGGTGGTGCCCACCTGTAGTCACAGCTACTCAGGTGAGGCTTAGGATTGCTTGAGCCCAGGAGTTTGAGGCTACAGTGAGATATGGTCATGCCACTGTACTTCAGCATGGGCAACAGAGGGAAACTGTGTCTCAAAAAAAGAAAAAAAAAAAATACTGAATGACCTCCCCTGAGCAAGAGGGAATTATTTCAGCAGACTGTCTTTGGACTCTAAATTCAACTCTTCCCTGCCGGCCTACCCTGCAGATTTTGGACTTGCCAAGCCTCCGCAATCATGTGAGCCAAGTACTTAAAATAAATCTCGTCTCTTTTTTCTCATTATATATCTATATCTATGTCTATATTGGGGGAGGGTGAGCCTGACTTGTATCCGGATGCAGAATTAAGAGATCCATTTCTTCAGCTCTCCGCTCTCCAGGAATTTTCCCACACTTTCTGCATCCCAGAGTCTCTTTTCCCAGGACTTCGCTCTAGAAAGACAGGAGTTCTCTTGCAGTTTTAGCTTTCTGCTCTTTGTGGACTAGGACTACCCTTGAGACAAAGCAGCAATGCAAAAGAAAAGAAGAAAAAAACAGGGTGGCTCACTAAGGCCTGTAATCCTAGCATTCTGGGAGGCTGAGGCAGGAGGATCACTTGAGCTCAGGAGTTCCAGACCAACCTGAGCAAGAGTGAGGCCCTGTCTCTACTAGAAATAGAAAAACTAGCCAGGCACTGTGACTCAGGAGGCCGAGGAAGGAAGATCACTTGATCCTGAGAGTTTGAGGTTGCTGTGAGTGAGGCTGATGCCATAGCACTCTAGCCTAGGCTATAGAGTGAGACTCTGCCTCAAACAAACATGTATAGATATGGAGATTTTCTTTTTCCTTGCTCTTTCCTGATCTTAGAAGAAAAGTATTCAGTTTTTTCCTGCTAAATGTTAGCTCTAGATATCCTTTTCTAGATGTCCTTAAAGGAAATCCCCTTTTTCCTAGTTTGCTGAGAATTTTTTAAAAATCATGAATAGATTTTTAATTTTGTCAAATGCTTTTTAATGAATCTATTGAAATGGCCATATGATTGTTCTTTAGTCCATTAATATTGTGAATTGCACTGATTAATTTTTGAACATTGAACAAGGCTTGCATGCCAGGTATAAACCTCAGTTGCTCGTAATATAGTATACTTTTAATATATTAAAAGGCTCTGATTTACTGATATTTTGTTGAGGCTCTTTGCATTCATTTTCATAAGAGAAAATATTGATCTATAGTTTGTATTTTTTTTCCTTGTTTTTTCTGGAGATATGAATAGTCTTGGATTTTTTAAATATAGTCCCAACAGTTTCTCTCATTTATTTTTTTCAATCTTTCTTTTCTCCTTTTCAAATTGAATAATTTCTACTGATCTATATTCAAGTTTTCTGGCTGGTTCCTTTGTCATCCTCATTATGCTATTGAGCTTATTCAATGATTTTTTTTTTTTAAGATACTATATTTTTCAAAATTCCCATTTGGTTCCTTTTTTTTTTTTTTAAGTTGCTGTGTATTTGTGGTGAACTTATATCTTAACCATTCATGTCAAGAGTGCTTACCTTTACCCTGTGCAGCATGGGATGGGTATCTGTTGCTTGTCTTTTCCTTTGCATTGGTCAGATTTTGCTGGTTATTTTTTGTCAAGTAATTTTGGATTATATACTGGTCATACTGACCAGGTTGTTAGACCCTGGGTCCTTTTAAAATCCTGAAGAGAATGCTGATTTTGTTTGGTTTGGGTAGCAGGCCATCAACCCACATAGGTGCAGAATGCAAATTCTGACTCATCTTCTGTGAGTAGTATTTCCAATGTCCGTTCAATTTACAGAACAGTTGCTAAGCTACTTGGCATCTCTCCTTTGCATGGATTTCTCAGGGGTTAGTCCGACTGAGATTGGACAATAGTTTAAGTTGGACTTAATTCCACAAAGCTTCTGCACAGGCACAGCTTGGGGGTGAGCCTGGACTTGTATTTGTATACAGAATTAGGGGATCCAGCTCTCCAGCTCTCTGCTGCCCAGGACTTTTCTCACATGCTTTGCATCCCGGAAGTTCCTCTTCCTGGTCTTCTTGCTAGAAAGAAAGGGCTTTTCTTGGAGTTTTAGCTTCCTACTTTGCATGGAGTTCCATTATGACTAGGACTACCCTTCAGATAAAGCAACAGGAAAAAAGAGAAGGAAAAAAAAAACCACAGCTATTCTCCTACAGTCTTCAGGTCATTCTTTTTCCTTTTCCAATCCTTTGAGACAGAAACAAGAGTTTCAGTTTTTTGTTTGTTTTGGTTTAGTTTTATTTTGTTTTACTTGTTTTTCTCAAGGTTTCAGGCTGTGATTGCAGTGCAGGTTTATAGCTGCCCCCCACCCAGGGAAAGGCTATGAAAGAAGAAAAGGAAAATGGGATCTTGTTCAGTCTCTTCAAGCCCTCTTCCTGGTTCTCTGGCCAGTAGTGGGGTCTCTTCCAGGATTTTTGTTGTTTACACTCCCTGGTCAGTCCCACGATAGGGCAGCCTTTGGGTCAGTCAGGAGATTAAAAAAGGAAAAACCAGGGAATTTACTCTCCAAAGAGGTTGTTCAAGTTTGGCCTTTTCTCCTCAGTCTACTATTGTTAAATTTTCAGTTATAGCGTAGTTACTTTTTACACTTGATCTTAGCCAAAAGGCCGAGAAGCGATAGCGCAGTTACTCTTTAAATTTTGTTTCTTTAGTTTTAATCAGTGGGAGAGATGGACGCCGGTGGGTTTACTCCATGTTGGCCAGCACCAGAAGTCTTATGTCCTTATTTTTAAGTACTATATATATTTTTTTCTCATACTATTATACTTAAAAAAGCCTAAGAGTCTATATTCTTGTCTTTAAGCCTGACAATTTAATCTGTTGACCTTTATTGTGATAACTGGTATATTTCAAATTTTTTCATACATCTTCCCTGTGCATTTGTTTCTCCTGTCTTTTGGGTTTCTTCTTACAATATTCTACTATATCTTAAGGAAATTATGTAACTTTTATGACACCTTTTAAGATTTCTAAAATTGAGATAAAGGGATCTAACCAATGCAATCTTTAAAAGTAAGTAAGATACATATTTGAATATCTAGCACAGTTTTAGGGACAATCAAACTTTTTTTTTTTTTTTTGAAACAGAGTCTCTCTATCTCACCTGGGTAGAGAGCTGTGGCATCACAGCTCATAGCAACCTCAAACTCTTGGGCTTAAGCAATTTTCTTGCCTCCCCCGCCCAAGTAGCTGGGATTACAGGCACCTGCCACAACACCCAGCTATTTTTGTCGCAGTTGTCATTGTTGTTTAGCAGGCCTCAGCTGGGTTCAAACTCCCGAGCCCCAGTGTATGTGGCCGGCACCTTAACCACTCACTGAGCTATGGGTGCCGAGTGGGACAATCAATTTAATTTAATAATATTGAGCTCCTATTACGTGTTCTATAACAGAAGAGATAAAAATTAATGCCTTTAAGGGGGCAATAACAATAAACAAAGGACATAATTTGTATACATAGTATAACAGAACAGGAGAAGGACATGGAAAAAGAGAGAAAATCAATAGGGTAGATATGACAATTTTAAACTGGAAAACAAGGCTTTCTCTACATGGAAATAGTACTTTTTTTTTTTTATATATTTATTTTTTTGAGACAGAGTCTCACTTTCTTACTCCCAGTACAGTACTGTGGTGGCATAACTCACAGCAACCTCAGACTCTTTGGGCTTAAGTAATTCTCTTGCCTCAGCCTCCCTAGTAGCTGGGACTACAGGTGCCTGCCACAACACCTGGCTATTTTTAGAGACAGGGTCTTGCTTATACTCAGGCTGGTCTCAAACTCCTGAGCTCAAGCGATCCATCTGCCTTGGCCTCCCAAAGTGCTGGGATTATAGGCATGAACAATTGCACCTGTCCTATTTTTGTATATTTCATTTATTTATCATTTTATGTGTCACTTTCCAAAGCCCTTTAACCTCATATTTTGTTTGTATCCTCACTCATTGATTCAATAACATGGGTCAGACTTGTAGAGCAAAAGCAGGCCCGGCATCCCTGAGAAGTCTGTGGAGCCATTTCTACATTACATCCATATTAAATTGAGTCAATAATGCCAATTTATTTATCTACTTTTTTGAATTTTACTATGTACCAAGAGTCTATAGTAATTTTGAGGTTAGCAAAATTAACATAGTCTCTGTTCTCTTGAATCTTATAATTTAACAAGGAAACAAGTGTTTAAAACAAACTTTACGGTATCCTCTAGCTATAGTGTGGAGAAGATTGGAAGGGAACAGGACTGTCAGCAAGGAGACCAGTTAGGAGAGAGAAGAATTAACCCAAGAAAACTAAAGTGATGTCCTCGATGGGGGTAGAGGGTTGCTGGACTAAAGAATGATACTAGAAATAAAAGGAAACTACATTTAAAAGAGAAATTGACAGTGTTGGGGAAATTGGCCAATGGATGATACAATTCACAGATGAGGGATGGGATGAGTTTGGTTTTCAAGATCCCAAGTTTAGAGAGCATGCAGGACATCTTGAGACAGCCTAATAAGACATATCAGGAATAGAAATGTAGAGCTGGAAATTAAGAGCAATAAATGGTAATAGAAGCCATGGGAATAGATGTGGTCCCCTAGGCAGAGGTAAAATGAAAATGTTACCATCATTTAAAAGAAGAACAGAACAAGAATGCTTATAAAAGGTACTAAAAAGGGTGATCACAAGTACAGGGGGAATCTCAGGAGACTAAAGAGCCAGGGAGGAGTGGGTTTCATCACTGTGAGCAGGTCCAGTGTTTCAGAGAAGTCAGGTGAGAAAAGACTGAAATAGCCCACTGGGTTCAACAACAACATGGTCATTTGTGTAAGTAAGTGGATGGTTGTAGTTTGATGCATCAATGGGGATATGAGGAAGTAGATAAAGAATAAACAATGTTTTCATGAATTAACAGAGAAAGATAGGGTGATTCTTGGAGAGGGACATAGAGGGGGAGGAGAATTTATTTTTCATCGTAATTGATTTGTATATTTTTAAGATGGAAAAGACTTGAGTATTTTAAAAATTGATAGGAAAGAACCAGTAGAGAGGGAAGACATGGAAGGAAGAGAAATGAAAGAACAAAGACCTAGAAAAGGTGGAACAGTGGAGGGCCAAAGGCTGACTCTTTCACTGTAACAGAAGTTGTAGAGGACACAATATGGTTATGGATTTAGGTGTATTTTTAGTTTGGCAAGGAAGGACATGTTACGGTTTATATTTTTTCTATAAAGTTGGAAACTCATCTGCTATCAGAGAGGGATTGCAGAGTTTTGGAATGAATGAAAAAAAGTGATTTCCTTCCATGGGGATATAGAAGAGTATAGAATTATATCAGGACATGCAGGAGGCATGGAGGATGCACTTGAGGTATGACAAGATATGTGATTTTCTCAAGCAGTGCAACCTGAATGCATGGACAAGATCAAGAGTCCACCAGTATTGGGGATTTTCCAGGTGTTAAGATGGACAGATGATAGGTGAAGAAGTCGAGACTATTGGTAACAAGGTGAGTGAAGTGACAAAGAATAGAGTCTATGTTTAATAAGGAGAAGAGGAAGTAAACTCATAGAAACTGTGGACTAGAGGTCCCCATGAAGTCAAAGAATGGAAATCTAGAGAATAGTTGACTAAAAAGAGCTGAGAAGATAGAATAATTTAGTCTGAGAGTGGTCTTCAAGGGGGATTGACCCCTGGGGTTGATACATTCCTGAGTGTGACTCTTGGAGGACTAAGCTGAAGTGGAAGTCAAGACAGAGAGGCCTTGGTGAAGGACTGGGCGCCATGGCCATGGAGTCACCTAGGATGATAGTGGGGCAAGCGGTAAAAGAGAAGGGTGTGAGTCAAATGCTGTGATCTTGGGGAGAAGGGCTAGAACAATAAATAATAACAATGGAAGGGGATTTGAAGGTGACTTATATTTGTAGTCCCAGTGTTGGGGAGGCCAACATAGGAGTATTGTTGAGGCCAGGAGAGTTTGAGACCAGCTTGGGCAGTATAATGAGACCCTATCACTACAAAAATAAAATAAAATATATGCAGGATGAATTCCTCATTGTCCCACCAGGCTAAATGAGGATCCCTGATTGCTTCTTCAAGGTGTTCATGAAATAGAAGTAAAGCTCTTAAATAGTCAAAGTCTTTTGTGGCTTGCCATTAAACTGGATACTTGTCTGAGTAACAACAAGGTTGCTGTGGTAAAATCTCTAAGTTAAAGTGTGAAAGTTGTCAGAATCAAAATGGAGTCACTTGGGCTCAGCACCTGTAATTCAAGAGACTGGCCCGTTCGAACCTGGCCCAGGTCTGCCAAACAACAATAACAACTACAACAACAAATAGCTGGGTGTTGTGGCAGGCACCCGGAGTCCCAGCTACTTGGGAGGCTGAGGCAAGAGAATCGCCTAAGCCCAAGAGCTGGAGGCTGCTGTGAGCTGTGATGGCACTCTACTGAGGGCCACATTGTGAGACTCTGTCTCAAAACAAATAAACAAACAAACAAAAGAAAAACAACAACAAAAAGACCAAGATGAAGTCATTTGTGTTAAAATCAAAACAAAACCCAGAAGATACTATAGAGACAGGGAAGGCCATGAAGCAAGAGTTCTTATACAAAAATGCCTCATAACAAGAACTATCACAAAAAACTGCAAAGAACACAACTTTGTATAAAGGCCATCACAAACTTACACACAAAACAATACTTCTGCAAAGACATCTGTGCAGCAACTGTCTGTTCAGCCTTAGACCACCACCAGCCTAGTTACTGATCCTTGTAGCCAGCGATAATTATCTCAAAACAATTAGGGTATTCTCATTTTTCCTTTAAAAGCCTGCCTTCCTTTACTTCCTTGAATGCCTATTCTCAAATAAACATTTTCTTTGAAAAAAATAAATAAATAAAATAAAAAAATTAAGCTGGGCATGGTGGTGCATGTCTATAGTTGCTTAAACTGAAGAGTTTGAAGAGTTTGAGGCTACAGTGAGCTACATGTATTACCATGTGCTGTACTCCAGCCTAGGAGACAGAGTTTTATCTCTAACAATAACAGCAAGTAAAAATGAAGAAAGTATCACAGCCAGATGGCATGTACATAGAAGGAGCTTATTTTTTAAAACATGTTCTCATTGAAGTATAATATATACTCCAAAAATTACACAAGTCAGAAGTGTACAGATCCTAATCTCAGAAAAATTCTACCTTTGCAGGCCACCATTAAGGTCAAGAAATAGAGGATTCCAGTCACTGTCTCTCCTTTCCTATAGATGTAACCATTGTCCTGATGGCTAGAGCCTTATGTTTTTTGCCTATTTTTTGAGCTTTATACAGATAGAATCATATACTTTGTATAATATTCTTTTGAATTTTGGTTAAATACAATATTATGCTTGTGAGAATCATGTTGGTGCATGTAGCAGAAGTTCACTGATTTTTACTGCTAGATGGTATAGAATTCCATTTTATGACTACACCACAATTTATCTTTCTATTGTTAAGGGACACATGGGTCCCCCTGCCACAAGTTTAGCTATGATCATTCTATGATCATGTCTTCTGATGCATATGTGTAGGCATTTCTGGTGGGAATTTATCAAGAATAGAATTTATGCATCACAGAGCACGCATGTATACTTTCAACTTTACTAGGGAATACCAAAGTATTTTCTAAAACTGTTCTATCAATATGCGCTCCCTTTAGCAGTATAGGAGTTTCACTTGCTCCCTATTCTGACCACTGTTTGATATTGTCAGTCTTTCAAAATTTTGCCATTCCTTTGAATTATTTTGCTATCTCATTATAGTTTTAATTTTATTTCCTTGATAATTAATGAAGTTGATATAGTGTTTTATTATGTAGAAACTGTTTGTTCCTACTACCATTTTTTTCTATTGGATCACCTGTCTTTTTCTTTTTAACTGATTTATAGGAGTTTTTCATAAATTTAGGGTATGAATTCTTTGATAGATTTATATATAGCAAATAATTTTTTTTCTACATAGTAGTTTGACTTTTGATTTCATTAATGGTTCCTTGATTATCCAAAGTCTTTCATTTTAATGTAGTCTGATCTATAAATCTCTTCCTCTATGGTTTGTGTTTTGGTGGGTGTTTGAGATAATTGTCTGCCCCCAAATTGTGAGGACAGGCTGTGTCTAGCACCGTCCAATAGAACTTTCTGCAGAGATGTAAAAGTTTACATTGCACTGTCCAGAGCAGTGGTCACTAGCCACGTGTGATTATTGAGCCCTGGAAATGAGTGAATGAAGAACTGGATTTTTTTTTTAGAACTTGATTTTAATTTTTATTTAATTGTAATAACTTAAAATAGGTATATGTGGCTGTTAATTATGCTATTGGACAATTTTGTTACCTAGATGCTTTATTATGTTATTCAAATTATACCTAGGAGCCACTGGGAACTGGTTTTAGTTTATGGGATGAAGTGTGGGTCAAATTTCATTTTTTTTCCATATGGATATTCAGCTGGCACAGCACTATTTATGAAAAAGATTGTCCTTTCCGCATTGCTCTGTCCCTTACTCACACAAAGTTTCTACATATGCTCAGATCTGTTTCTTGTTTCTCTGTTCCATTCAATTTTCTGCTCCTGTGACAATACCATGCTATCTCTACTACTACAGGTTTATAAAAAGTCTTGATATGAATTAGAGAAAATTTCCTAACTTAATTTTTCTTTATCTTACCTGTTCTTGGCTCTTTAAAATTCCACTTAAATTTTATAAGCAACTTGTTAATTTCCCAAAAAATCATACAGGAACTTTACAGTTCAGTTAGCCCTAGAGATCAGTTTGAGCAGAGCGGAAATTTTTGCAAAATTGACTGTCCCAGTATATGCTGTAGTATATCCTTTCATTAATTCAATTTAGAGAAAAAAATTTTAACTTTGTTTTATAGTATTCTGCTTATATAAACTGGTGTATCTTCTATTGTATTTTCTTGGGCCCTTATTTTGTCCAGGGCCACCAGTGCACTACTAAAACCACGTTAGTGTGCTACAGGTTTTTGTCTCATTCTCAATTTCAGAAGGAAAACTTTCACTATTTTAAGTATGACGTGTACATTAGGTTTTCTACTAGGTATTCTTTATCTGATGAACAAAGTTTTCTCCTATTCCTAGTTTATTCAGTGTGTTTGAGATGTTGATTTTTTAAAAAATCAAATGCTCTATCTTGAATGCATCTTTTGAGATGATCTAATTATTTTTTCTCTTTTACTTCTTTAATGTGGTAAATTACACTGATTGATTTCATTTTATTTTTTTATTTTTTATTATTTTTTTTTTTTTTTGAGACAGAGCCTCAAGCTGTCACCCTGGATAGAGTGCCATGGCATCACAGCTCATAGCAACCTCCAATTCCTGGGCTCAAGCGAGTCTCTTGCCTCTGCCTCCCAAGTAGCTGGGACTAC
>CAUYON010183966.1:0-14895 GCA_963573935.1 Arctocebus calabarensis | reverse complement strand
CCCGGCCCCGGCCGAACTGCATCAAAAATTAGCCGGGCGCTGTGGCGGGCGCCTGTAGTCCCAGCTACTTGGGAGGCTGAGGCAAGAGAATCGCTTGAGCCCAAGAGCTGGAGGTTGCTGTGAGCTGTGACTCCACAGCATTCCACCGAGTGCGATAGAGTGAGACTCTGTCTCCACAAAAAAAAAAAAAAACCCAAAACCCTACCCTTATTAAAAAAAAAAACAAAAAACAAAAAACCCACAAATGGTGACTTTAGGACCCCCCCCTCCACCTCTCCATCCCCTGGGGAGGGTGTCATGCTCAGGACACTGCTTTCTACTCTGCTCTCTTCAGGACACATGTGCCCCAAATTGTGGCAGGCTCATAGGGGCAGCAGTTAAGCACAGAGCAAGTCTTGCGCCTTGACTTACTCCTGTCCGGTCCTCAAGTCCTCCTGCACTCATGGCAGGGAGCAGAGGCTGTGGTCCTCATACGCTAACAAGTGAAGTTGGGCTTTCCAGGGCACCCACATCTCTGACTTGCCTTAGTCTAACTGGGAGTGTTATTTCTTTCCTGGGAACTGGGTACCTTGAAGCATCCTACCACCCATGGAATGTAGTAACTGATGAATGGTATTTGGCATGATTATTGTTTTCTGTGGACAGAATACAGGTTACATACATTCACAAGGATGGCCACAACAGACATGGGTGGCAGGGTAATGCTCAGAGACCCAGCTGTGTTCCAAACATGGGAGGATCAGGGGCTGAGGTGCTGTTGAGAGGGGGGTGACCTGAAAGACATGGTGGGAGGAAGCTGGGGATCCCATCTAGGGCAGATAAGGAGAGCATGACAGAACACCCCAGAAGCACAAGAGTTCCTCAGAGGAGGGTGGCTGACCAGGTCAGCAGCCTATGAGCACTGCTCAGATAGTGCCACCAACTAAGGGCCCTTCCAGCCCCAGTCATTGTCCACCTGGGGGCACTCCCCATCCCTGTGCTCATCTCAGCCACTGCAGCCATGCGTGGGCCTCTCTGAGACTGTTTGGGTAACAGCAACAATGACGACACCATCCTACTATTCAAACAGGGGCTTGAACAGACATCATCATTCAGGGAAAGTGTTGGCTTAGAGCCCCTGCCACCAATACTGTGGGCACTGACCATGCTGAGCCACATCCACAGGCAGCTGAGCATACCCATAAGCCATGCAGAGATGGGGGCTCAGAGGAGCAGCAAAACAATTGCACCACCACCCCGTAATGTCCTGCTGGTCCCCTTCACAAGGTCTGCAGTATGTCAAAGGCCACATGTGTCTGGTGGCAGCAGGGAGCTAGCTAGACATCATCTCGGGAACAATTTCTCCCATCTCTCTGCCCTCAATGACCAGTTTTATTGTCAGAGCAGTGACCATGAGCTAGGGGCTTGGGGATGTCCACTGTGTACCTCCTGTCTTCCTCCTCTGCCACCACCTCACCGTCAGACACAAAGCTCCCTGAGAAGCGCCTGCCTCTGGAGAGGGCCATGGGACTAAGGCAGAGATGCTGGCACCTATGCTGCCTTCAACCTGTCCTCTAAAACCAACTTTCTAAAAAACTGTAACTCTACCAGATGCCAGCTTCCGATGAAGGCCCAACACTCATGGGGCAATGTATGAAGAGAAACTTAGGTACATTCATAGTTCAGGGAGGACAGAAAGTATACAGTGAACATTAACAAAGCGCAGGGGTGGGCCCCAGGGACCCCTGCCTTTCTGAAAACAAGGGTTTCCTTTCCTGAGAACAGGCAGCCTCCTGTATCGCATCCCACAGCTCCGTGTACTGGTTCCTCCAGGCACTTATCAGTTTGTAATCACACAGCAAACCACCCAATGGGCTCCTGTCTATGTCTCAGCCAGATGGCATTGTGAACCTCCCTGTGCCTACAAGATGTGGCAGAGTGCCTACTGCAGAAACAGTGCACAACAACTACACTCAATGAATGCAGATAAAGAACGAAAGCGCAAAAATAACAAAGCGAACACATGGAATATTATTCAGTGCGAAAAAGAAATGAGCTATCAAACGACAAGCAGACACAGAGGAGCTGTCAATGCACATTACATATTGCTAAGTGAAAGAAGCTACATAACATGTGGTAGCAGCTATAGGATATTCTGGAAAAGGCAAAACTATGAAGACAGGAAGAGATCAGTAGTTGCCAGAGGAATGAACGAGTGGCCCACAAGGGATCTTAGAGCAGAGAAATTTCTCTGTACAATCCTATCATGGCGAACACATGCCATTCTTTGTGTGCCCAAATCACAGAACATTCAAGAGCAAGAATGAACCCTAATGTATACTGTTGAGCATCCATGATGCCACATTGGGAAAACAGGGATAGGGGGTGGGGATACAAAAATATCTCCGTACCTTCTGCTCAATTTTGCTATGAACTGCTCCTAAAAGTAGTTTCTCAAAAAATATAAAGCCCTGGGCAGTGCCTATGGCTCAGTGGGTTGGGTGCCAGCCCCATATATCGAGGGTGGCAGGTTCGAACTCTGCTTTGGGCAAACTGCAACAACAAAAAATAGCTGGCCATTGTAGCAGGCGCCTATAGTCCCAGCTACTCAGAAGGCTGAGACAGGAGAATCACCTAAGACCAGAAGTTGGAGGTTGCTGTGAGCTGTGACGCCACAGCACTCTACTGAGGGTGATAAAGTGAAACTCTGTCTCAAAAAAAAAAAAAGCCCTCACAGAAGTACCCCCTAGCCCCAGCAGGTCCAGGTTACCCCATCACCTGGCCATCATGCCGACGCTTCTTCATGAACTGGGTGATGCACATGCTTCCTGCAGACTTCCTCTTCAGTGAGATGGGAATCCCCTGGCTGGGCCCTGTGGTGGAGATGCCACCACTGTCCTCTCTGGGCTCTCTGGGGGCTGAGGGAACCATGGTGACGTAGCTCCACTGGCACGGCACAGGCAGGTGCTCCTGGTCGAAGTTCCTCAGCACCTGTGGGTGGACGTACCAGCACATCCTGAAGTCCGGTCGCTTCTCATACACTGAGTTCTCAGAGATGATTCGCTTTAGCAGGGCCTTGGAGGGGATGGCAGTGTCCACAGTAGGGGTCTGTGGGCAGGAAGAGGCGGGGCTTGGGGGACTGCTGGTGCCCCCACTGAGCAGTCCCCGGCGGCAGTGCTCCTGGAACTCCCGGATGATGGCCTTGCTCCCATTCACGTTGCCATGCAGCAGTGGCAGCAGCTGGGCCAGGACTGGTGGGAGGGGGACATGAGTGTGAGACGCAGAGACACATGTCCACACAGGGCTGAGGGGGGAGGAATGCACATACCTCCACCTTGACAGGGCCAACGGGGGAAGGGGGGTACCCACACACTTGCTCCAGAAGTGAAAGGGAGCAAATTCCCTGACATTTTTCCTCCAAGACACAACCCCTCACTTACTCTGCTGGTCCCTCTTCTCCTTCTTGGAGGCCGTGGGGGTCTGCTCCTCTTCGGCAGGCACTGGCTCCAGAAGGCAGGCAGTGAACTGCTGTAGCACCTTCAGGTCAGCACCCACACAGTCCCCATCTGCAGCCCACACACAGCCTATCTTCACTGGTTGGAGCACACGGAACCGCTTCCCCTTGGCCAAGAACTCATCCCACTCCTGGGCCTTCAGCTTCTGTCGAACTTTGTGGTTCTCCCGGTCAGTACACTCCTGGGAAGTCAGGATGCAGAAGGTTCTCTGGGGATCTCAGCCCTTCCACCCTGGGGGGCTCTCCCACATCCCAGTACCCAGAGGACAAGATGGGGATGCAAAGTTACTTGCAGAGGCAGGGTGGAGGTGACCACCAGGTTGTTTCCCCCACAGCTCCATGGACATGAGGATGCAGGCAGAGAGTATTTCTCCATTTAACTATGATTCATACTTGACTTTGGAGAGTCAGTTATTTTAAAGACTCACCTTTCTTAGCGTGAGTCTGAATTTCCTGGTCAATGTGGGATCACAGAGCTGCCCCCATAGCCCAAGACCACCCTCAGAGACAGATATTTCTGAGGGTGCAATGAGACCCCCGTGGGCTTCCCTGATCAGAGACATAAGGAGCATATGCCTTTCAAGCTCAAGCCCACTAGACCTTTACTCAATTCCCACCTCCAAATCCTGTACCCTGACAGGACTACAGAGCCCTAAATATGGATTCCTCAAAAGTTCCACAGTCTTATAGAATTCAGAAAGTAGTAGTAGGCAGGCCCCCCTGCAGGGACATGGGGGAGTCTTCTGGAGAGACAGGGAAGTTCTACACTGCATATTGGGTAGTGGTTGAACAAATTCACGCAATTGTTGAAAGTCATGAAACAGAATACTTAAGATGTGTGTGTCATGGTGCAGGTGAACTATACTTCAGCTAAAAAGGTTTCCATACTTCTAACTCACAGACCACAGCTGCTCTCCTATACTAACTAGGGTTTGTGTTCCTATAGCTCCCATCATTTGGAATTTTCTCTCATCTCCACAAGATCCATCCCCTCCTAGACAAAACCAGTGAAAGTTCAGCCATTTCTGCAAACCAACCCATGAGAATCCCCTCTGTGGCTGGAATGAGGAGTGGAGCACATGCCGAGTTGCCCCATGCAGGTAGGGAACCACTGTCACTGCTCCTTCCCTCCCTCACCTCCATAACACCTTCGTCCTCAGACAGGTACCCATGGGGCACAAAAAACCCATCATCCTCATCTTCATCATCACCCACATCATCATCATCATCCTCAAAAAGAGAAAAAGGTTAAGTTCATCATATGGGAAAACAGAGTATGAGCCTATGAAAATGTAAACCAGGATTGGGTACAGTAGTTCATTCCTATCATCTTAGCACTTTGGCAGGAGGATCACTGGAGGCCAAGAGTTTAAGACCAGTGAGATTCCATATATATATATTTTTTTTCCTTAAAAAAAAAAAAAAAAAATTTTTTTTTTTTGGCTTGGCACCTGTGGCTCAACAGGCTAAGGGCCAGTCACGTATACCTGAGCTGGCGGGTTCAAATTCAACCCAGGCCCACCAAACAACAATGACGGCTGCAACCAAAAAATAGCTGAGCGTTGTGGCGGGTGCCTGTAGTCCTAGCTACTTGGGAGGCAGAGGCAGGAGACTCACTTTAGCCCAGGAGTTGGAGGTTGCTGTGAGCTGTGATGCCATGGCATATCAGGGTGACAGGTTGAGGCTCTGTCTCAAAGAAAAAAAAAAAAATTTTTTTTCTTTTTTAAATTACTAGGTGTGGTGGTAGCTCCCGAAGTCCCAGCTACTCAAGGAGGGAGGATCACATGAACTCCAGGAGTTCAAGACTAGCCTGGACAACACAGCAAAAGACCCTATCCCAACAAAAAAAAAAAAAAAAAATTTTTTTTTTTTTTTTGAGACAGTCTCAGTGTGGTGCCCTGGGTAGAGTGCCGTGGCAGCATAGCTCAGCGCAATCTCAAACTCCTGGGTTCAAGTGATCCTCTAGCCTCAGCCTCCCAACTAGCTGGGACTACAGATGACTGCCACAATGCCCAGCTAATTTTTCTTTCTTTTTTTTTTGAGGCAGAGCCTCAAGCTGTTACCTTGGATAGAGTGCTGAGGCATTATAGCTAACAGCAACCTCCAATTCCTGGGCTTAAGTGAGTCTCTTGCCTCCGCCTCCCACGTAGCTAGGACTACAGAAGCCTGCCACAACGCCCAGCCATTTTTTGATTGTAGCCGTCACTGTTGTTTGGTGGGTCTGGGCTGTATTCGAACCCACCAGCTCAGGTGTATGTGGCTGGCGCCTTAGCACGTTGACCCACAGGCACTGAGCCAAATTTCTATTTTTAATAGAGATGAGGTCTTGCTTTTGCTTGGGCTAGTCTGGAACTCCTGAGTTCAAACAATCCACCTGCCTCAGCCTCCCAGAGTTCTAGTATTATAGGCATGAGCTACTGTACCTAGTCTTTTTTTTTCTGTTCTTTTGAGACGAGTCTCACTCTGTCACCCTGGGTAGAGTATCGTGGTATCATAGCTCACAGCATCCTCAAACTCCTGGGCTCAAGTAATCTCCTGCCTCAGCCTCCAGAGTAGCTGAGACCATAGACATTTGACACAATGCCCAGCTAGTTGTTCTATTTTTAGTAGAGATAGGGTCTTGCTCTTTGTTTTTCCAATGTTTGACACTTAGATGACCTCAGGCTAGTCTTGAACCTCTAAGCCCAAGGGAGCCTCCTACCCGGGCTCCCCAAAGGACTAGGATTACAGAAATGAGCCACTACGCCCAGCTTCTACAAAAAATTTTTAAAAATTAGCTGAGTATGGGGCAGCGCCTGTGACTCAAAGGAGTAGGGTCCATATGCCAGAGATGGCGGGTTCAAACCCAGCCCCGGCCAAAAAAAACAAAAACCACAACTTAAGGGTGGCGCCTGTGGCTCATTGAGTAGGGCACCAGCCCCATATACTGAAGGTGGCAGGTTCAAACCCAGCCTCGGCAAAACTGCAAAACAGAAAAATAGCTGGGCATTGTGGCGGGCGCCTGTAGCCCCAGCTACTTGGGAGGCTGAAGCAAGAGAATCGCCTACGCCCACAGCACTCGACCGAGGGGGCGATAAAGTGAGACTCTGTCTCTACAAAAAAAAAAATTAGCTGAGTATGGTGGTGTACACCTGTAGTCCCAGCTACTTAGGAAGCTAAGGCAGGAGGATCACTTGAGCCCACAAGTTCAAGGCTGCAGTGAGCTATGATCGTACCACTGCACTCCAGCCTGGGAGACAAATGAGACACTGTCTCCAAAAAAAGGGGAAATCTGTCAACATTTGTCATGTCAAGGGCCATTCCTACAGACACTGTGAGGGTCAGCACAAACCCCATTAGGTCATAGCAGACTAGAGGAGAAAGATATCAGGGTGGGGGTGAGGCATAAGAGGGTGCCATGGTGAACAGGGTGCAGATGAAGCTAGGCACCAACCCACAGCTGCCATGCGCGAGTGCCCCAAATGAGGCTTCCCAAGAGGATATGGAAATCCAGATGTGAAATGTGGGTTTGAATTTTCAGGCCAGGCTGTGGGTCAGACACCAGGCACCTGTGAGACTCAGTCTGGGACCACCACAGCCTTTGGCTAGAAGCTGACACTGCCGCAGGCCTGTCATTACCCCTTCGCTGTGGGATAGGGATTCTCCAGGCTCTTCCTCCTCCCACTCCTCATCGCTGTCCACCTCATAGTCCAGGAGCTTCTGAGAAAAGAAAATGGAGGCATCACGATCACCTTCAGGGTAGGAAGAAGAGGGCAAAGCAGAAAAGCTAGTACACTTGTAGGGTTCAAGTGAACAGTTCCAACAAGGCACTACAGGAGGGACCAGGGAGGTACATAGCCCACACCTATGACCTGCTTACCCTGTCTTGGGCCCACGGGTCCCGCGGACGGATGACCGTTGTCTGCTTATTCCATGTCCCCCAGTACGCTGGTCGGTGATTCTCACAGAACTGCAGTAGCTTCATCCTGCCAAACTTCTTGCATTCTGGAACACCATCAACCTTCCCGCTTTCCACAATCACAACATCACTGGGAAGTAAAAACACTGCACTCAGGAATGTGCCTCTTTTGAAACTCACTCACATGCCACCTGGGGTCTCCCTGGTGAAGTTGGCCATAACAATTCTGAAAAGACAGGCAAGTGTTAGCCAGCAGCATCACTGTTAACAAAGGAAGGTCAGGAGCAAATCAGGGGCTAGACCGAGGAGGGTGTAGCATAGGGGGGAAACAAGGAGGAGGGGTGCCAAGTTGCTGCCCCATAGCATTTCTAATAAAGGGGTTGTGTGGAATACACAGATCAGAAAGAAGGCAAGGGGATGCCCTTTAATGGGAGACCAGCACGGAAACAAGATCCCTCTTGGGAAGTGTTTCTGGGGCTGACAGGAAGGCTGGGTTGAAAGAGGCCAGAGGCCTAAGGACTGGGAGGGAATGACTGGCCCAATGGCCACAGTAAGTCAGCAGCAGGGCTGAGCCAGAGCCAGAGCTCCTGTCCCAGGTTTCCTGGGGTTCTGTCTACTACCAATGGGCAAAGGACAGTCTCCTTGGGCTCTAACCTGTTAAAAATGTCTGTGTTCAGGTTGGAAACTCTGGTGGGTCCAGACCTGAGGGGCTGCCGGCCTTTCAGTTCTTTCAGAAAGGAGAACTCTCGACTCTGTTGCTGGAGGAGCTTGTCTAGCCGATCACAGAGGTCTTGGTTGAAGGTGGTTCGACACCGAGGAGCAAGAACCATGTGCTCTTTAATTTCAAAGGGAGCAAACTTCCCACAGGAGCCAGCAAGGGTCTATAATCAAGAAGAGACCCTATAGAATCCCAGAGTGGTGCAGAGGATGAATCTTGGACCCGAGGCAGATGGGCTTTGAGATTCATCCAGGTTAAGTCAAAGGAATAGACTCAAAGTTCTGAAAAAGTCCTTGTTCCATGCTGAGTGCTGAGCTAGGACCAGACACTAACCGGCATATAGGTGAGGGAATAAAGATACTGGGAGAGTGACCAGCTCCTCCAGAGCCAGATTATTAAAACATAAGATGGTTTATCACACAAAGTATGTTTTCAATACATCAGTAGCCTGGTGTGAACCTGAAGCATCAGTGTCTAATATGTCAGTCTCTGCCCCTTATCCACCCTGGTATACTTGAGCTCCCTCTTCCTGACCTCCTTCAGCATTCTTAGTACCTAAATCAGTGAATCCCAAAGCTGGCAGCACATGAGGATGGCTTTAGACCACAATGGTCTGGCTACACAGCAAAGCCATTTAAAGAATCTCAGGGATGAAATCCAAGCTGGGATTTTTTTTTTTTTTTTTGAGACAGAGTCTTACCTGGTCACCCTCAGTAGAGAGCCGTGACATCATAGCTCACAATCTCAAACTCTTGGGGTCAAGCGATTTTCTTCCCTCAGCCTCCCAAGTAGCTGGGACTACAGGTTACAAAGACTCTGTCTCAAAAAAAAAAAAAAAAGGCAGGTGTGGTCCTTCACGCCTGTAATACTAGCACTCTGGGAGGCTGAAGTGGGTGAACTGCTTGAGCTCAGGAGTTAAAGGCCAGCCTCAGCAAGTGTGAGACCTCATCTTTACTAAAAGTAGAAAAACTAGCTGGGCGTGGTGGCACAGGCCTGTAGTCCTAGCAACTTGGAAGTCTGAGGCAAAAGGATTGCTTAAGCCCAGGAGTTTGAGGTTGTTGTGAGCTATGCCACCATGGCACTATACCCAGGGTGACAAAGGGAGACTCTGTTTCAAAAAAAAAAAAAAAAGGGGAGGGGGTTTATTAGGACAGTGTATTTATTTTGGAGACAAAGTTTCATTCTATTGCCCAAGCCAGAGCACAATGGCATCAGCCTAGCTCAGAGCAGCTGGTTGTCCCAGAAAATGCACATGTGAAAAACAGTGGCACTCAGGGACCTTCGCTGCACCACTGAGGGGGTGTAGAAACTAGGATACCATGGCTTTACGAAATGTCACAACATAGCAATGAAAAGGAATAAAGTGGCTCTGTGGTCATTACACAATGTGTATGTACATTAGATTCAGGTAACCAGATTGTGCACCTTGTTCACCCACTGTCACTTAAAAATTTTGAGATAGAAAGTTCCATTATGTGGGTGATGCCTGTGGCTCAAAAGAGTAGGGTGCAGGCCCTATATGCCAGAGGTGGCGGGTTCAAACCCAGCCCTGGCCAAAAACTAAAAAAAAAGAAAAGAAAAAAAGTAGATGAAATGTGCCAACATGGCAAAAGATAAAACTCTGAGATATGGCTAAGTAAACCAAAGAAGCAACATGATATATTCAGACCACTCCTGAATTACACATGGATATAAACAAAGTGTGGGGGTGAGAAGTAAATGCATAGAAAAAGATATGGAAGAAGAGATGGTCCTGCTCTGGGGGATGGGGAAGGCAGGCTAGGGCTGGAGTCTCCACATACAAATGGTGGCTTAGAAGGTCTGAACTGCCAGGTGAACAAAATCAAACTAGGAGAGTAAACTTCTGTGAATTGTCTACTGTTTTTTTATAACTAAGCTAGGCTACCTTCTGAAGTATAAATTTCCCAAGAGTAAGGACCAGGTTATCTTCTGATATACCTGACAGGAAACTATTCACAAAGCAATCTCTGAAAACAGTATATATTTTTTAAATTAGACATGCCATCTTTTTGCCTTTTTGGGATAAAGCAAAGAACAAAAATACTGAACCTCCAACTATCAGAAATAAAAGTGCCTGAGGTCACCAGGGGCTCCTGCTATCTTTTTTTTTTTTTTTTTTTTGAGACAGAGCCTCAAGCTGTCACCCTGGATAAAGTGCCGTGGCGTCACAGCTCACAGCAACCTCCAAATCCTGGGCTCAAGCGAGTCTGCTGCCTCTGCCTCCCAAGTAGCTGGGACCACAGGTGCCTGCCACAACGCCTGGCCATTTTTTGGTTGCAGCCGTCAGTGTTGTTTGGTGGGCCCGGGCTGGATTTGAACCCGCCAGCTCAAGTGTACATGGCTGGTGCCTTAGCCCGCTGAGCCACAGGCACCGAACCAGCTCCTGCTATCTTGATGAAGAGAAAGCACTTTTTCATTTTTTTTTTTTTTTTCACTGCAGCATCTTACTTATGAATACTCGTTCTTTTTCTTTTTTTTTTTTGTAGAGACAAGTCTCATTTTATTGCCCTCGGTAGAGTGCTGTGGCGTCACACAGCTCACAGCAACCTCCAACTCCTGGGCTAAGGCGATTCTCTTGCCTCAGCCTCCCGAGTAGCTGAGACTACAGGCGCCAGCCACAATGCTCGGCTATTTGTCTGTTTTGCAGTTCGGCCAAGGCCAGGTTTGAACCCGCCACCTTCGGTATATGGGGCCAACGCCCTACTCGATGAGCCACAGGTGCCACCCAAATACCCTTTCTTTTTCTTTCTTTTTTTTGTAGAGACAATCTTACTTTATCGCCCTCGGTAGAGCGCCATGGCATCACACAGCTCACAGCAACCTCCAACTCCTGGGCTTAGGCGATTCTCTTGCATCAGCCTCCCAAGTAGCTGGGACTACAGGTACCCTTTTATTTTTAAGAAGTACAAAAGCACAGAAACTAAAGCCAAAGGAAGCAATACTCACCTTGGGGGCCTGTGGAGTCTTTGGTTTCTGGAAGAACCTCGTGATTTCGGCCTTCTCTGCTTTAATTCGCTGAAATGTAAGAGGAGATGAGGAAGGACAGTGTGTGCTTTAAAATGCTCCAAGGCCTCCACAGTGGAATCCTATGCATCATTAAGTTGAAGGTGTGATTGTGACTTGAGCTCTTAAAACCCATCGACCAGCAATTGACTGCCAGCTAACCTCGAAATGTCAGAGTCATCCATGTGGGCAGCAGTGCTGGGAGGCTGAGGCAGGAGGTGTGTGACAGGCCTGCACTGAGAACAAGCCATAAGACCGTGTCTAGACAGACTCCTTTGTCCTTGTGAGAGCCATCTGCTATCCCCAGACCAAGAGAGCGTTAGGTGGTAATTTAGGCAAGAGCCTCACTCAGGACATCCACTTCTCCAACAGGCAGGAATGCAGATATTCTGTGGGAAATACTCTACCTTTTCTTCTTCTCTCAACCGTTTCTCCTCTTCCTTTTTCCTTTTCTCCTCAAGCTTAGCCCTGTGAGAGAGATACAAAATGGGTTTTCAGCTGGCCTCTTGCTTTGGTTCTAGAAGTGAGCACAATGTTTAACTGCTAAGTACACGATAAGTATTTCTTTCTGCATCAGATGAATGTGAACTCCTTTCTTGTTTACTATAAGACTGTTATGACACATAATGGACCTACATTTAAAAAGGGGGCCATTACAATAGGTTTTCTTTTTTTTTTTTAGACAGAGTCTCAAGCTGTCACCCTGGATAGAGTGCCGTGGCATCACAGCTCACAGCAACCTCCAATTCCTGGGATCAAGTGAGTCTCCTGCCTCCGCCTCCCAAGTAGCTGGGACTACAGGCGCCACAACGCCCAGCCATTTTTTGGTTGCAGCTGTCATTCTTGTTTGGTGGGCCCGGGCTGGATTCGAACCCGCCAGCTCAGGTGTACGTGGCTGGCGCCTTAGCCCATTGAGCCACAGGCACTGATCCAATTACAAAAGGTTTTAACAAATAAAAATAGTCGATGGTTCGGCGCCTGTGGCTCAACGGGCTAGAGCGCCAGCCACGTACACCTGAGCTGGCGGGTTCGAATCCAGCCCGGACCCGCCAAACAATAATGACGGTTGCAACCAAAAAATGGCCAGGCGTTGTGGTGGGCGCCTGTACTCCCGGCTACTTGGGAGGCGGAGGCAGGAGACTCGCTTGAGCCCAGGAATTGGAGGTTGCTGTGAGTTGGGATGCCACGGCATTCTACCCAGGGCAACAGCTTGAGGCTCTGTCTCAAAAAAAAAAAAAAAAAAAAAATAGTCGAAGTGACTAGAATAAAAATAGGCTTCAGTGGGTGGCACCTGTGGCTTAGTGGGCAGGATGCCAGCCCCATATACCAACAGTGCCAGGTTCAAACCTGGCCCCAGCCAAACTGCAAACAAAACATAGCAGGGGGTTGTGGCAGGTGCCTGTAGTCCCAGCTACTTGGGAGGCTGAGGCAAGAGAATCGCCTAAGCCCAGGAATTGGAGGTTGCTGTGAGCTGTAATGCCACAGCACTCTACCAAGGGTGACAAAGTGAGACTCTGTCTCAAAAAACAAAACAAAACAAAACAAAATAGGCTTCAGTTAACCAATGCATAACTAGCACAGACAATTCTTTCATTAAACGCCCATGAGTTGGGCTTGGCACCCATAGCTCAGTGGTTAGGGCACTGGCCACATACACCGGGGCTGGTGGGTTCAAATCCAGCCCCAGGCCTGCTAAACAACAATGATGACTACAACAACAAAATAGCCAGGTGTTGTGTCGGGCACCTGTAATCCCAGCTACTTGGGAGGCTGAGGCAAGAGAATTGCTTAAACCCAAGAACTGGAGGTTGCTGTGAGCTGTGACACCATGACACTCTACTGAGAGTGACATAGACTGCCTCAAAATAAATAAACAAATAAATAACAGGTTTGGCACCCATAGCACAATGGTAGGGTGCCAGCCACACACACCAAGGCTGGTGGGTTCAAACTTGGCCAGGTCTAGCTAAAACAACAATGACAACTGCAACAAAAAAATAGCTGGGTGTTGTGGCGGGCGCTTGTAGTCCCAGCTACTTGGGAGGCTGAGGCAAGAGAATCGCTTAAGCCCAAGAATTGAGGTTGCTATGAGTTCTGACACCACAGCACTCTACTGAGAGTGACACAGTGAGACTCTATCTCAATAATAATAATAAAATAATAAAATAAAATCCCATGAGTTGGTGGGAAGCAGAAGGGTCCCAGGCATACAGAGTGGAGCCTAGCCTGAGGTGGGGGTGAGGGAGCAGAACAGACCAGGGTGCCACCTTCTAGCATGTGCCCCACACAAAGCAGGCAAAGGAAGCAAGGGAAGCTACTGCACCAGCCCCAGCACCTATCCTGCCATAGGGAGCACTCACTCCAGCGCCTCCTGCCGCTCCTTGCGTCGCTCCTCCTTGAGCCGCAGCTTCTCTGCTTTCTCTTTCTCATCCTTCTCCCTCTTCTCCCGCCTCTCTTTCTCCTTCAGCTCCTTCTCTTCTTCCTTCCTCTTCTTGGCCGCCTCCTTGGCCCGCTTGGCCTCCTCCTTGAGCTTTGCCTTCTCTTCCCTCTTTGCTCGTAGCTTAAGCTGCCTGCCCAGACGCTCCTGATCCTACAAGACAATGCCACAGGTGGCTCTCCTGTCAGCTCCCAGGAAGGGTGGGCCTTGAGAATGACCAAGTTCCACTGCCAATGCCAGGAGGAGCCTCCTGTCAACACTCTTACATAGCAGTGATTTTTTTTTTGACAGGGTCTTGCTCTGTTGCCCTGTCAACACAGCTCACTGAAACCTCAAACTATGGAGAGATCCTGCTGCCTCAGCCTCCTGAGTAGCTGGGACTACTGGTGCCCAACACCATGCTTGGTTAATTTGCTTTATTAGTATTTTTTGTACAGACGGGGTCTCACTACAATCTGGTCTCAAACTCCTGACCTTAATCAATCCTCCCTCCTTGGCCTCCCAAATTGCTGTAATTACAGGCAGGAGCCACCATGCTAGGCCATGAAGAAAATATTTCCTTCAGTCATGAGGACAATGATAGGAATTAGCGATTTGTCCCAGTACTTTGTGGGCAATTCAGTAGATTTACTGAAACATAAGTTTTATTTTTTTATTTTATTTTATTTTATTTTTTGAGACAGAGCTTCAAGCTGTCACCTTGGATAGAGTGCCGTGGCACCGCAGCTCACAGCAACCTCCAATTCCTGGGCTCAAGTGAGTCTCTTGCTTCTGCCTCCCAAGTAGTTGGAACTACAGGCGCCTGCCACAACACCTGGCCATTTTTGGTTGCAGCCGTCATTGTTTGGCGGGTCCGGGCTGGATTCGAACCCGCCAGCTCAGGAGTACGTGGCTGGTGCCTTAGCCTGTTGAGCCACAGGTGCTAAGCCGAAAAATAATTTTTAAAGGTGGAGCAAAGTTTATTCATTTTTCTTAATTAGCAAACAAATTTTTTTTGTGGGCATCCTTTGCTAGGTGTGAAGTATGTTTATTTAATAGAAAGCTATGCTAAAACACAGCTGGGTGCAAAAGCTCACACGCCTGTAATCCTAGAACTCTGGGAGGTCAAGGCGGGTAGATTACTTGAACTCAGGAGTTCGAGACCAGCCTGAGGAAGAACAAGATGTCCGACACTACAAAAAATGGAAAAATTGGGCGGCTCCTGTGGCTCAGCGAGCAGGGCGCCGGCCCCATATACCGAAGGTGGCGGGTTCAAGCCCGGCCTCGGCCGAACTGCAAAAACAAAAAAATAGCCGGGCGCTGTGGCGGGCGCCTGTAGTCCCAGC
>CAUYON010183963.1:0-10271 GCA_963573935.1 Arctocebus calabarensis | reverse complement strand
CCGTCATTGTTGTTTGGCGGGCCCAGGCTGGATTCGAACCTGCCAGCTCAGGTGTACATGGCTGGCACCTTAGCCTGTTCAGCCACAGGGGCAAGCCCGGGAAGACAGTTATTTTGATATGAATAGTCTGACATTTTTCCTCCTTTGCCAACAAAGTAATAAATTTCGCTTTCCTTCTCAAAACCCACTTGTTCTTGTTTTTCCCAGCAGCCTCAGGAAAAAGTCCCAAGCTTTCAGTAACAATAATTGGTGATCTGCAAGAGCATGGTTGTGTTTCTTGCCTCTTCAGGGAATACATGTTCAGTATGTGATAGCATTAGCATGATCTCAGAGTTGGGTTTTGAGACCTCTGAATTCAAAAGGTCAGCCATTGAACACTCACACTGTTACCAAAGAGGATCTAGCTCCCTGACACTGTCAGGCAAGATGCAGACATGGATAGGGCCACCAAACTTTATTTGTCAGAAGGCCAGTAGAGAACAGTGAGAATAGCCTCTCCAAGATTGTTCTGTTCTTTCATTTCCAAAATCACAGTTTTATACACAAAAGTTAAAAGCAAGAATCATACTAACCCTTACCTTAAACAATCACCATAACCTATGACCCATAATAAACAATCATTAACATAAACCATGGTCCATATTACAATATTCCAATTCAAAACTTAATTTCCTAAATCAATTGCTCTAAACTACTTAAGATAGACACTTTTAGGTTAAAGCTGTATTTACAAAATAACAAGGATGATAGTCACAAGGTGAAGGTCACATAGGACCTCAACCCTAGCCTGACTGGCACTATCTTATTGCCACTACTAGTGCTCTCAACACAGACTTGGTCCCATCCAGCTTGAACTGGACAAGGAGCTGACTTCAAATGCTTGAGAAACAATCTGAGCAACCATTACCCTTTGGACCCATTGGTCAGAGATATTATCGATAGAGAAGCCGAAGGGCATCTTATGATATACTGCATAGCTATGTATGGATAGATGGTTTATATTTTTTAAGAACAGTTAAAAGCAAGAGGGACAGGTTAAAGTTTAGCAAGCCTACAGGTTTGTCCTCACCTTCAAGTTTGTCCTAGTTTTTTTTCTATTTTCTTTCATTACTTACATTGAAATAATTTAAAGAAAAATTAAAATCTCAAGACCTCTCCACTAATTCCATGTGCAAAAGGGATGGCCACGCCTAGAAGCTGAATCATGCAATACCCCCTTCCAAATGAATAGCTGTTACTAACGTAATGCACTAGTAGATCCCTACCAAAAAAGTAAAAGTCTTCAGGCAAAGTATTAACCCACAGATCATTCATAAGGAAATTCCTTGCTGGCATCCCATAAATAAGGATGTGCAAATTGTGAGTTTTGGTCCAGAGGCTAAGCCTAGCTAAAGAATGTTGAATTTCACACTCATAATGTTGATTCAAAGTTCATCTGACCAGGTGCAGAACAGAGACAAGACTGGATCAATCATTTCTCTACCTCCCCAGGGATATCTACATAACCGATTCATCCTTTACTGCCTTTTTCTCTTCAAACATTCACCATATCTTAGTGAAATGTAGATTTCCGTGGCACCAACTAAAGTCTCACAAGAATGTAACTATTTGCCTCCCTGCCCACCCCCTCCTCCTTTTTCTTTCTCTGTGCCCTCTCCCATAAATACAGTATTGTCAAATCCCTCTTCAGACAGCACAAGCCACAGATGCCTGTTTGAAGGAGCATCTTCAAACTTTGGCTTAAAAAACCTCCATCAATTGAGATCTTTGTGTCATTCATTTTATTTTGGGTTGTCAACAGTATTTTGTTTTTTCTGTTACCTGTAAATGATTTATGAATGTTAACCAACCCTATGTAATATTTTAGGTCATTTCTCATCTGTGATTTGGAAACATTTAAAGCTTTCAAAATAGGAATACACCCCAGGGTGAATGGCAGTGAAAGCACTTATAGTGAGAATGAGGAGTCTGTCAGGCTAGGGCAGACATGACACAGCTGGTGGTTGGTTTAGGTGCTGACTGATCTTCACCCCATCTCCCATTCTTAGTGGATTTTTGTTTTGTTTTGTTTTGTTTTGTTTTTTGAGACAGAGCCTCAAGCTGTCACCCTGGATAGAGTACCGTGGCATCACAGCTCACAGCAACCTCCAACTCCTGGGCTCAAGCGAGTCTCTTGCCTCCGCCTCCCAAGTAGCTGGGACTACAGGCGCCCGCCACAACGCCCTGCCATTTTTTGGTTGCAGCCGTCATTGTTGTTTGGCAGGCCTGGGCTAGATTCAAACCTGCCAGCTCAGGTGTACGTGGCTGGTGCCCTAGCCCAGTTCTTAGTGTTTTGTAAATTTAGCTCCCACCCTAAAGATGCCTATCTTGAGTAGTTTAGATAAATTGATTTGGGAGATTAACTTTTAAATTAAAATGTTGTTTATTGTTTATGAGTCCTGGGTTTTGCCTATTATTGTTTAAGATAAAGGTTAATATGGTCGTTACTTTGTTTGTTTTTTGAGACAGAGCCTCAAGCTGTCACCTGGGTAGAGTGCTGTGGCATCACAGCTCATAGCAACCTCCAATTCCTGGGCTCAAGCGTGTCTCCTGCCTCCACCTCCCAAGTAGCTGGGACTACAGGCACCCGCCACAACGCCTGGCCATTTTTTTTTGGTTGCAGCCGTCATTGTTGTTTGGCGGGCCCAGGCTGGATTTGAACCTGCCACCTCAGGTGTACATGGCTAGCGCCTTAGCCCGTTGAGCCACAGGAGCCTAGCCTGTGGTCTTTACTTTGAATTTAAATGTATAAAATTATAATGTTAGAAGTGGAAGAACAGAATAGTCTTGGAGAGGCTACTCTCACTGTTCTCCAGAATCCCAGCCTTCCAATAAATAAAGTTCGGTAGAACTATCCCCGTCTCTGCATATTGGCTGACAGTGACAGGAGGCCAGACCCTCTTTGTCTAAGAGCGGGACATCAGCCATTGCAAATATCTGTCTAATCTTGGGATCTTGAACCAGTTTATTGAGTTATAGGAAGAGCCAGAGCTGAGAAATAATCCTACCATTCACTCACTGGCTAGGAACAATGACCATCTGCTGTGGCCTGGGGAGGACCCAGCTCAGGCAGTTTGACTACCTTGGTTTGCATGATAAAAAAAGGTCACAGAAAGTCAACACAATTGAGAGCAACTCTCCAGGTGGTAGAATGATCTGCAAACAATTGGCAGAAATGGCCCACATTTTAGGGGTGCTGCTCTGTAAAGAATTCTCTTTTTGGAGATTGTACTTTTCCAAAACTACGGCACTTACAAAATAAAATAAAAATGAAATTCAAAACCTTCATCTCTTTAGATGAGCTTAGGGTTTCTGTATTTTGTTTTCTCTGTAATTGCAAGGTAAAAAATAGATATATAATTTCTTTTTTCTTTTTGGATCATAGTTGCAAAGAGTTTATCACATTCTGAAGTTAATAGTTCATTTCACCATGGACCAATAAATGGCTATCTTTTCTTCTATTTAGTTATAGAAATATTTTCTTTCTTAGATCCAAACCCAGCTCCAACTCCCCTCCTTCTTTCCATTCTAATGTATTGATGAATGTTCCTAAATATACATAAATATTTTATGAATAAAATAGTCTCTGCTTTTTGCAGAGATTGCCAATAGAATGGTCAATTAGGTAAGAGCAAACACAAAGCACATCATTAATTCATTCAACAAATATTTATTGAGCTCATCAGCCTAATGCCTGAATCTACAAAAGAAGAAAGAAATGCCCTCTGGTCCATCCATGAGTTTTCATTAACTGAACCCCTATCACAGGAAAAAAAGTCTAAAGTCTGTAAACAAATCTGGACAAATTTCATTACAAGACATTGTCCATTCTGCAGTCCCAACAAACTTTGTCCTAGACCATTGAAAGTTCTTTAAACCTATTGAATTATCCCTAGTTATCATTTATTGCCCCTTGACAGAATTCCTTGTCTCCTTCTTTTCATACCTATTTGGAACCTTGGGAGAATCTTTTTTTCTTTTTTCTTTTTACTTATTTTCAGACAGAGTCTTACTATGTTGCCCTAGGCAGCGTGCCGTGGCATCACACTCACAGCAACCTCAAACTCTTGGGCTTAAGAGATTCTCTTGCCTCAGCCTCCCAAGTAGCTGGGACTACAGGGGTCTGACACAACACCTGGCTATTTTTTTGTTGTAGTTGTCATTGTTGTTTGGCAGACCCAGGCTGGATTCAAACCCACCAGCCCGTGGTTTGTGTGGCTGGTGCCCTAGCCATTGAGCTAAAGGTGCTGAGCTATAGGGAGAATTTTTAAGATACCTTTCAGGTTCTACATTCTAGTGACAAACCCACCCAGACAGCAGAACAGAATCCAACCCTTATTCTTCCTATAATCTCAATGTAGTATATAAATTTCTGTACCCCATTGAGGGGATTGAGTATTTATTTATTTTTTTATCAAGAAGGGGTCTTGCTTGGTTGTCCAGGCTAGAATGCAGTGGTGTCATTAAAGCTCATTGTAACTGTTACTAAAATTATAAGTGGATTTTGGCCTACATCCAGTTTGTCACATAAACATCCAATTACTGGGAAAACAAGAGTTGTCAAGGAAGACGGGAAGGTTTGTTGTTGTTGTTGTTTTTGAGACTGAGTCTCAGCATGTTGCCCTCAGTAGAGTGCTGTGGCATCACAGCTACAGCAACCTCCAACTCTTGGGCTCAAACAATTCTCTTGCCTTAGCCTCCCTTATAGCTGGAACTACAGGTGCCCACCACAATGTCCCCTATTTTGTTTGTTTGTTTAGAAGTCTCAGGCAGGGTTCAAACCCACCAGCCCTGGTGCATGTGGCCAGCACCCTAACCGATTAGCTACAGCTGCCAAGCCAACAGGAAGGTTTTAAATGGCAAACGTCTTGTCATGAGTCAAGAAAATAGCCAGGCATTGTGGCGGGCGCCTGTAGTCCCAGCTACTTGGGAGGCTGAGGCAAAAGAATCACTTAAGCCCAAGAGTTTGAGGTTGCTGTGAGCTGTGATGCCACCACACCTACTGATGGTGACATAATGAGACTGTCTCAAAAAAAAAAAGCTTACATGTTATATAAAACTAGAATCAAATACATTTGTAAGCCTTTTCTCCAGTTAATCTGCTTTTTTGAGTTGATTTTTCAGTAAAATTTCAGAGAGCAAAGGGGAGGTTTTCCTTTTGCCCCTACAAAACCAGGTGTCACAGCTTTTATTTTGTTGATGCTGCCAAAAGAGAAGAAGAGTTAGAGGAGATTCAAGAGTGAGCTGACTGAGAATTGGGAAGGAGTAGCTGAGGAACTTTAGCCACCACTAAATTAGCCAACTGTGGCCAACCTTTTGGAAACTGACAATAAAGCACTTCTAAGGGGGCTGGTCACAGTAGCTAATGCTTGTGATCCTACCACTCCGGGAGGCTGAGACAGGAGGATCCCTTGAGCTCAGGAGTTCCAGACCAGCCTGAGCAAGAGTGAGACCCCATCTCCACTAAAAGTAGAAAACTGAGCCAGGAGTCATGGTGGGCACCTGTAGTCCCAGCTACTTGGAAGGCTGAGGCAGGAGGATCACTTGAACCCAGGAGTTTGAGGTTGCTGTGAGCTGTGATAATGTCACAGCACTCTAGCCTGGGCGACAGAGTGAAACTCTGTCTCAAAATGAAACAAACAAAACCCCTGAAGACTTAAATCTTTAAGAGGAGGAATTGAAGAACCTTGAAGGGATGGTCACAATCTCAGTCTTGACTGTTGATAGCAAAATTATGACTAAAAGTGAAACAAAATTCCAGAGCAGTGAGCAGCAGGCAATTTCAAAGTCTCCCTTAGCTCTAGCACGTAAATGTTATCCCCAGATTTGGAGGGAGGAAACAGGATACCTCATGAGAAATGTCACCTATTTCCCCAAGACCCAGCATCAGAACTCTTGTGCAAACAAATATCCACAGGACCAGGAGAAATTATGGCATGAGAGTGTGACGCCTCCCATACAAACTGTGAAGGTATACCAGAGGACAACTAGAGCAAGGGCCTCCAGAACCTGGGAAGGAGCAGACTGAGCTAAAATAATGAGAATAATCAGCCCTTGTCCTCTCTCTTGCTTGATTATAATCACTGTTCTGTCTGCGTCTTTACCCGGAGTCACACATGCATAGTTGTCCTTATAAGAACATCACCTGTTTAGAACCTAGGGATAATTTCTGAGTTATCTTTCGGGTTCTGTATTCTAGTGGCAGACCCACCCAGACAGCAGAACAGACTCAATTGGTCTTGGACACCACTCAAGTTCCAGCATTCCAGTAACTTACCCATCCAGACTAAGCCTACAGACCCTGATTACCTAGTCTTTTGCCCAACAAACCGTCTTTTACTTATTTATTTTTTTTCTTTCTCTTTTTTTTGAGCCACAGGCACCACCCATTATGTATTTATTTTTGAGACAAAGTCTCTAGCTGTCGCCCTGGGTAGAGTACCGTGGCTTCATAGCTCACAGCAATCTCTAACTCTTAAGCTCAAGCAAGCCTCAGTTTTTCTATTTTTAGTAGAGATGGGGGTCTCGCTTTTTGCTCAGGTTTGTGTCAAACTCATGAGCTCCAGCAATCCACCCAACTCAACCTCCCAGAGTGCTAGGATTATAGTCGTGAACCACCACACCCAACCAAAAACTCTGTCCCACCTATTCTCAGGGAGGTGGATGTGAGACAATTCTCCCATCTCTTTGGTAAGTGCCCTACTGAATAAACCCCTTTTTTCTTTTACAGTAACATTTACCTTTATTTTTGCATGATATTGATTAAAATAAGATCCCAATTAAATGTATAGGCAATCCTAAGAATAAACCCTTTTTCTGCTGCAAACCCTGCTATCTCTGGATATTAGCTTCATCTTGCACTCATAATAAAAATTATTTACTTACGGCTCAGCACCGATAGCTCAGCAGCTAGGATGCCAGCCACATACATTGGGCTGGTGGGTTTGAACCTGGTCCGGGCCTGCCAAACAACAATGACAACTACAACCAAAAAATAGCCAGGCATTCTGGCGGGCACCTGTAGTCCCAGCTACTTGGGAGGCTAAAGCAAGAGAATCGCTTCAGCCAAAGAGTTTGAGATTGCTGTGAGCTGTGACGCCATGGCACTCTACTGAAGGCAACATTTTTTCTGTCTCAAAAAAATAAAAAAAATAATTTACTTAATGCCCAGTACTGCCTGTGGTGCTCATAGATAGATCATGTTTCATCTTCTAGGCTCACTAAACAAGGATTTATTTGACAGGGACCCACTGTTTATGTCAGAAGGGGGGGAGGTCAGAAGTTCTAGAGTTCTTGGCTAGTCACAGTCATGTTTCCACTGGGCATCGTCTACAGTTAAATGATTGACCAAATGTGTGAACTATTTTTGTTTATGCTAGCCATCTGTGTTTTCAGAATTACCGCATCTGACTCATCACCGAGTGTTCCTTTGGCACACTTACACCCTCCATAGGGCCCATATCCACCCCAGGCCCTTTACTGAGTGACAGCTCCCACTGCTGCACGCGATGAAAACAAGAGCCAACCAGGGACTCTGGGCGCCTCATTCACCACTGAAAACCCAGGCCCCAGTGCATAGCAGGTGCTCAGTAAATACCAGAGGGTGTCAAAAAAATGTAAACATATTTTCAGAAAATAAAAAAACTGTATTAAAATTGTAATGCTCAGGTCACATTTGACTCAAATGTGACTTGTGTTCATCTGTATTACAATTTTAATACAGTTTTTTCCTTTTTAAAAATCTATCTACACTTTTTGGCTCCCTCTGTATTTGGTGAATGAGTAAACCAAAGGAAGGCTAAAGGGAGCCAGAGAGAATCGTGACTGAACAGAAGGCTCTGTGTCTAGGAAACTACCTGATTTCTGAAATTTACATAAATTCTGCTGGCTATGTCTCTGTTACTGACTTTAAATTCATATAACATGCCCTTAGCTTCTCCTTCTAACCAGTATTCTCTAGTGCCTAGTGCTTTGGTACTGATACCTTGATTTCTTCTTTTTTTTTTTTTTCTATTGCATTTTCTTTTTTAGTGCATGTGTTAGGTAAAGTCCCTCTTGTAATTGTGTCCTGCCTCAAAGAGGGGTGTCACACAACATTACCCCCTCTTCCCTCTCTCTGCTTCCCCCTCCCCCATCCCCCACCAAGTCCTGGGTCATCAATTGTCCTCATATCAGAATTGAGCACATTGCATTCTTGCTTCTCCGTTTTTGTGATGCTTTATTAAGAAGAATGTGTTTCCCCTCCATCCAGGTTAATACAAAAGATGTAAAGTCTCCATCTTTTTTAGTGGCTGAATAGTATTCTATGGTATACATATACCACAGCTTATTGATCCATTACTGGATTGGTGGGCATTTAGATTGTTTCTACAGTTTGGTAAATCTAAACTGAGCTGTGATAAACAGTCTAGTGCAAATGTCTTTATGATAAAGGGATTTTTTTCTTATGGGTAGATCAAATGGAAGATCTAATTTGAGTTCCTGGAGGATTCTCTATACTTCCTTCCAAAAAAGGTTGTATTAGTTTGCAGTCCCACCAGCAGTGTAAAAGTGTTCCCTTCTCTCCACATCCACGCCAGCATCTGTACCCTAGAAATTTTGTGATGTGGGCCATTCTCACTGGGGTTAGGCAATATCTTAGGGTGATTTGGATTTGCATTTCTCTGATAATTAGGGACAATGAGCATTTTTTCCTAAGTTTGTTAGCCATTCATCTATTTTATTTAGAAAATTTTCTATTCATCTCTCTTGCCCATTAATATAAGGGATTGTTGGCTTTTTTCATGTGGATTAATTTGAGTTCTCTGTAGATCCTAGTTATCAAGCTTTGGTCTGATTCATAATATGCAAATAGGATATAAAATTAATGTCCACAAATCAGAAGCCTTTGTATATGCTCATAACAATCAAGATGAGAAGCTAATCAAGGACACAATTCCCTTCACAGTAGCTTCAAAGAAAATGAAATACCTAGGAGTATACCTACAAACGAGATGAAGGACCTCTACAAAGAAAATTGTGAGTACCCCGTGATTGCATTAATGTACACAGCTATGATTTAATAAAAAAATAAATAAAATTATGAAACCCTAAGGAAAGAAATATTAACAAATGGAAGAACATACTATGCTCATGGCTGAGAAGAATCAACATTGTTAAAAGTGTCCATACTTCCCAAAGCAAATTCATTTACAGATTCAATGCAATCTGCATTAAATATCAACATTGTACTTTCAAGATTTGGAAAAAAAATTCTTAGTTTTGTATGGAACCAGAAAAAACTCCATATAGCCAAGGCTATTTCTTAGTAATAAGAACAAAGCCAGGGGCATCAGCATACCAGAGTTTAGGCTGTACTGCAGGCCATAGTGATCAAAACAGCATGGTATTGGCACAAAAATAGAGACAATAACATCTGGAATGAAACAGAAAACCATGAAATGAAACTAACATCTAACAGCCACCTGATCTTTGATAAACCAAATAAGAACATACACTGGGGGAAAGAATCCCTATTCAATAAATGGTGTTGGGAGAACTGGATAACCACATGTAAAAGATTGAAACTGGACCCTTACTTTCTCTATTCACTAAAATTGATTCAAGACAGATAAAATACCTAAATCTAAAGCATGAATCCATAAAAATCCTTGAAGAAACTATGGGGAAAACACTTGAAGGTATCAGCCTGGGGAAAGAGTTTATGAAGAAGACTTCAGTGGCAATTGCAAGAAGAATAAAAATAAACAAATGGGACTTAATTATATTGAATAGCTTCTATACAGGTAAGGAGACAACAAACAAAGCAAATAGACAACTGTTTGAATGAAACCTTGATTTCTAACCCAAGGCCTAGATTTTCTTGGTCCCTGCTTTCTGCATTCTACAGGCCTCTCTCAATCCTTGTTAGCCAATGAAATTAAAGCACATGAGCCCTGTTGTCACACTCCCCTAACCTGAAATATCTTCTTCCCTCCTTAATCTTCTTTGCCAGTTCACTATGATTCTTTTATTCCATTTATCTTGGACACTTCTTCTATAGGCTCTTGCTCACAAGGTAATTTTCACATGGCTGTTTATCTATTTTTGTTTATTTATTTATTTATTTTTGAGACAGAGCCTCAAGCTGTCACCCTGGATAGAGTGCCGTGGCATCACAGCTCACAGCAACCTCCAATTCCTGGGCTCAAGCGAGTCTCCTGCCTCTGCCTCCCAAGTAGCTGGGACTACAG